>CM076572.1:83482965-83635968 GCA_034641835.2 Pinus albicaulis
GCTCCTCCCTCTCCTCTCCATCCTGTCGTCACAGCTGGTCCTTTTTGTAAATGGGCCATCGACTTTATGGAATGTCAACCTCCATCTACTGGTAACCACAAATATATCATTGTGGCGGTTGACTACTTCACTAAATGGGCCGAAGCTATGCCTACGTTCAAAAATACGGCAGCCACTGCAGCCCTCTTTTTCTTTAACCATGTCATTACTCGATTCGGAGTTCCAAAACAGTTAGTCTCAGACCTTGGCCGACATTTCGAAGATCAGATTTGGCATGAGCTCTCCTCCTTATTGGGTTTTGAACACCAATATTCATCTTCCTATTACCCCCAAGGTAATGGCCAGGTTGAAGCGGTCAACAAAATTCTTAATACCATGCTTCAACGAATGGTGAATAAACACAAAACCAATTGGCATCTCATGCTCTTCCCTGCTTTGTGGGCTTATCGTACTTCTGTTAAAACCGCCACCGGTTTCACTCCTTTCCACCTTGTCTTTGGCGAGGAGGCAGTCTTACCAATCGAATGTGAAATCCCTTCCCTTCATTTGGCCGTCGAACTTCTCCCTGATACCCAACCTCTAGAACAACGACTTATCATGCTTGAGCGCGCTTCTGAAGATTGTCGTGTTGCATTACAAACTCTTGAAGTGGCCAAAAAGCGCACCAAATCTCATCATGATAGAAAAGTGCATCCTCGCACCTTTCATGAAGGTGACCTTGTTCTAGTCTATGACCAGGCCCACGATACCCTTGGTCATGGGAAGTTCGACTCATTATGGCTAGGTCCTTACATCATCAGTAAAAATCTTGGGAAGGGGGCATATCTTTTAGAGGACTTTGAAGGCCACCCCCTTCCTAATCCTCACAATGCACTCTATCTCAAGAGGTATTACCCTTAGCATTTCCCGCTCGAAATGCATGTTTTACTTTCTTGTAGATAGCCAGCATATGTTTGTTTTCATCAGTCACTACTTCACCAGGACACATGTTGTCCACGAAGTCTTCCTTTCCTCCTTTTTCAAATCGGATTTCCTCACTTACAACACTTTTCCTTGGGGCACCACTTAGCCTCCATCTTTATTCTTGTCTGTGTCGATTTCCGTCATGAGATACCATTTCATACTCATTTTTTTCAGGTCCCCTTTAGACCTTTCATCATTTCAACATCATCATTAGTCTTCGTCTGGGTACCTTGGATCCAGCCTCTTTTCAGCATGTTCGCGATACGTATACTTGGTGGTCCAGTGATGCCGAAACAGCTATTGGTGATTCCCGGGTATGTGTGAGATGTCTCAACCCTCATGAGGGGGTGGCCCTGCAGGTAGCCCCCCACATGCCTGGATGAATTCATTCCCGACCTTGATGTAGCTCCTCTCATTTGATGATATCGGCTTCAATCGCTTGCAGCGCCATTTTCGATTCACATGTGTCTGTCAGATTTTGAGAGCCCTTCCTTGTGTGTAGGGGGCATTTGGGTATATTTGTATCTCATGTACAACCATATTACTGTATAATTCCTGACGATTATTCCAGGCATCACATGTATGTGGGATTCATCCTATGATTTATCTGGCTCATGTTTCGGCCAGCACATGCTTCATTATTGCGTTCCGTGGTTTTTCGGGCGCCTTATTCTTTGTACTTATTGCATTCTGTGGTTTTCCGGGTGCCTTATTCTTTGTACTTTGTCTCGGTGGGCATAGGTATACCTCCCCCGCCGCCTTTAGCACAAGTACCACTTCATAAACTAGAGACTTGTTGCACCTGTAAGTCTCATCTCCTCAGGGTCTAGTCCTTTAGCACATCAGACAACCTTACATTTCTCTCTCTCACTTCCCTCTCGATATCTAGTGATTGAGTTCTTACAACGTACTTCGGTCATATGATTTGCTCCTAACACTCATACGTTGGGGGGCAATCTATTACACCATTTTTTGGTCATCTAACCTATCATTATTAGATGAACCCAAGTACACCATGTAAGACCAATTTTACCCTAAGTAAAATTGCTTTCACCATATAAAATAACTCATTTGTTTATATTCCCTGGTCATATTTAACCCAAAATAAGGAACTTAATTAAATAAATCCTTATTTATTTAATTATTCCCTAAGAATAAGTTATTTAAATCATTATTTAAATAATATTCTTAGTTAAATTTGACTAAATCATCCATAAATAGTTAAATAAACCATTATTTATTTAATTATATTCCCATCACTTCCCTAAAAAGATAAATAAACCATTTATTTATTTATTATTTATAAATAAAGGAATTGACCCAAGTCAAGAACCCTTTTCCCTCCAACAAATATAATAAAATATTCCCAAAGGGTGCTTCTAGAATTCGATTAATAATATTTTATTCATGCACCGAGTTCTAGACCGCCCCAATATTTTGTTATAAATAGGGGGGTTTTCCCCATTCATTAGTCACCTTCATTGCATTAGATCACTCTAGATCTACTCTTGGTCACCATTTTCCATTTTGTTTTGTGAACTCCCATTGAGTTCTATGTTTGTTTTTCTACACCCATAAGAGAGAGAAATGTTAGATCTAAAACACTGAGGACTTTCAAGAACCCATCCCACTGAGGAGAACCGGAAGACACCTTTCTTGTTTTCCTCTCAGGTGCCCCATTCTTTAATATAATACAAAATTCTTTTAAATATATTCTTCTTGTCTTGTCCATTGGATTTATGGAGCTATGTTATATTTTATCTGCTTAATGTCTTTTGTGCTTAGATCTGAATTTGTGCAGCAAAATTAAAGATATTTTTGCAGCCATCATCGATGTTAGGGATATTTGTTATGCGTAGCTAAAGTGATCTTTTACTTACTCTAAAGAATCATATTAATAGTCCTATGTTAGAATTTCTTTCACAACTGAATTTGGGACAAAGGCAATGATGTGTGAGTGCAAAATGTAAACTCTGAATTCTTTTAAGACTTTGACTAAGGCAAAGGCTTGTTTTTCCATAATGTTGTACTTCAGAGGAGCATATCTCAATGCCTTTCTAAAGAATGCAATGGGATGCTCTTGTCCTTGTGGATTTTTCTACAATAGGACAGCAACTATCGTATGTTTTGATGAAAATGAAAAATTGTAAAAATCTTTTGAAAAATCAAGACTTATTAGAACTGGTGTTTTGGTTAATGCTTGTTTCACCAGCTCAAAAGATTTCTTCGCTTCCAAGGTCCATTTAACTCCTTGTTCTCTTTTCAGCATGTTTGTAATGTTTCTAAGGAGTTCAACTAAGTTGGGTATGAACCTTCTCAAGAAATTAATCTTTCCTATGAAATATTGAATTTCTTTGATGTTTCGAGGATGAGTGATTTGCAATATAGCCTCAATCTTCTTTGGGTCTATCTTTATTCCCTCTTTTGATATTATGCACCCAAGAAGTTTACCTTCTTGGAGACCAAATAGTGTTTTCTTTGGATTTAAAGATATCCCAAACTTTCTGCATTTCTGGAATGATTTTCTCAAGTGTTCTAAGTGCTCTTCATCTGTTTTGGAAAAAACAGTGACATCATCAAGGTAAATAATGATGAAGTAACCTAATTCTTCCAATAATGCAATGTCCATGGCTCTTTGAAAAGTAGCACCAACATTCATTAAACCAAAGAGCATTTTCACATACATGAAAGTGCTCCAAGGTGTAGTAAAATCTGTCTTTAATTGATCATCAAGATGTACTAATATATGATTGTATCCTGAGTAGCCATCTAGCAAAGAAATTCTTTCAGAACAAACTACCCTTTGTAAAATATGATCCATTTTGGGTAAAGGGTAGTTGTCTTTCAATGAAGCTTTGTTTATGTCTCTAGATTCAATACAAAGCCTAATCTCTCATGTTTTCTTCCTAACTGACACTAAATTAGACACCCATTCTAAATATCTAATAGGAACAATAATACCAGCTTCATATATTTTCTTGATCTCCTTCTCAACCAAAGGTAACTGAACAGGGTTTATTCTGCACATTTTTTGTTTAAATGGCTTTTGGTTTTCCTTGAAGGTATCTTGTGCTGAATTATTTTAGTGTCATAGGATTTTAGATCCTCATAACTCCACGCAAAAACATTAGAAAAATTATTTAAACAGCTCTATGTATTTCAGTTTGATGTGAGCTGGTAAAGTTTTAGACAGTTTGATCATCTTTGGTTTTAGTTCACTGCCTATATTACACTCTTCCACTTCAGTCTCGACAGGCTCCAACTTTGGTTTCTTGGCAACGTCATTGAAATCAAACAACTCTTCTAAAGGGACCAGTCCCTTTGGAAAACTTTGATTTTTAGACTGCAGAGTTTCCAAGTCTTCCTTTTCTAATTCTGCAACATTTTTTGTTATGTTTTCAAGTTTGTTAGACATCATATTTACATCGGCCATCTCTGGAGACTCTTCTTTTTTATCAAGTATATTTTCTTCACTAGGACAGTCTGTTTCAAAGTCTGAATCTGAACTTGGTAGTTCAAATTCATTTCTGGACTGCAGGAAGTATTCTATTTGTTTGTCTCCATCAAACACTTTCCAATATTTCCCATTATCAGGAACGGCTGGTTTAAATTTTATTTGAGTTGTACATTGTTTGGTTTTATAAGGAGTCAGGCACATTCTAGCAGCAAAAGCCAAACCATTAGCTTGGATATTTTGGTTCCTTGGGACAAAAATTAGTTTAAATTCCTTGAATGTTTTCAATAAATGCATGACATTGTTTCGATAGGCTCAAAGTATGGGATGTTTCGCAGTATATTCCCCATTCACTTGTCTAATTATTAATTCAGAATCACCATGCACCTTTATTCTTTTGGCCCCTAATTTCCTCAATAAATGTAGGCATAAAAGAAGGGCTTCATACTCGGCTATGTTATTGGTGCACTAAAAGTTTAATTTGCAGGAATTCCCTTCAGTATGATTGTTCATTGTATTTTGAAGCCACACTCCCACACCTGCATCACTCTTAGTACAAGATCCATCAAAGTGCATACTCCAAAGAGGACTAGTTTCAGATTCATTAGTTTGGTTACTATCCTCTTCATCTAGTGCACTCCTGGATTGTTCTTGAAGATCAGTACTTCGTTGAATTCATTTTAATTCCTCAGGTTTTTCATTGCGTTGAGGACTGCTTTCTTAAATCTAAAGGTTTAAAAGAAAAGGATGAATGATTTGTAGCTCTAGACCTATGTTTTGTTTGATGTAGGTTTCTGGTTTAGCAAACTATTTTGACACTTATGTTTTGGCACCCTCCTCCTCTCTATCTGCCACTAATTCAATTAAGGTCACTTGTTCAATGAATTTTTCATCGTTGAAAAGGATAAATGATTCAAGGCCTGTATTTATAGAATAAAGAGGAGAGTTTTGCGGTCTCTCTTGGCTAGTAACCATGTATTGCATATGAGACTCCCTGTAAAGTCTTCTAGTTTGATTAAATACAGGGATAGTTGCATATGTCATATCCATCTGCATAGTTCCTTGTAACTTAGCTCCCCAAGATCTTGATAATAGCATACCATGTTTCGGGGGTACATCAGCCACTACAATATCCATGACTAAACAGTTGGCTGGAATTTGTGCTAAGTTAACATAGAGGTCTTTGATTAAGCCTGAACATTTCACTCTGCTTGAGTCAAAGGAGTAAAGATATTTGTAAGGTCTAGTGATTTCAAGGCCTAGGCTCTCCATTATGGCCTTGGGCATTAAATTGTGGGAGGCCCCTGAGTCATGCATGGCATTGTGCAAAATTTTGTCATGAACATTTAAACTAACATAAAAAGGAGGACCTGGTCCCTCTTGATATCTACCCTCAATCTTAGGACCAAATATGATATCTACCCTCAATCTGGTTGGTCATCATTAATATTGACAGTGTCATTATTCTCTTCTATGTTAAAAGCCTTAAAAAATTGGGATCTATACACATTTTGGGTGGATAATTCAGTAAGGGGAACAAATATCTTTATCTTGGCAATTTCCTGCTCCAAACTAAAAGGTAGATGACTTCTTACAAGGTTTGTTTCATCTTTGTTAACCACCATTTTATCAGCAAGATCAGCTTGCTGATATTCTCTATTTAAATTGGTTAGAATTTTTTTAATAGGAGCACTAGCTGAGGTGCTAACGCTACTAAGATCTGCACTCTGCTTTTCATTGTTTTGAGTGCTTTTCTCTTTGTTTTTATCAGAATTTCCAGCCACTGTTTTATCTTTCTGTTTTTTAGTCTTGATTTTATTCACAGGGCTATTTTTTGCAGAAATTTCAGAGGTCTTAGTCTTGGGAGTTTCCTGATTGCTTTTACTCCTAAGGTCATACTCTTTTTGAGTCTCTATGATGACATTTTCCATTTCTTGATAATAACTTTCATCCTCGGCTCTTTTATCATCATAGGGTGTGTATAGACCTTGTTTTCTAGTGTAATGAACTTCAAAATCATCATTGTCTACTCCCAGCATGTTGATGTCATCTTCCTTTGTTTGTTCACTTGTTTCTTCAACCTCACTTACATATTTTTGATGAAAAGGAGGAGTGATCTGTTGATCATCCTCCCTTGGTCTATTCTGAGGCTGGTTTCTCCTAAAATTCTGATTTTGGTTTTGATTTCTATTTTGAGGAGATGTTTGGTTTTGACTAGCTTGTGCTCTCTCAATAATGCTCATCTTTTTCATCATCTCCTCCATCATTCTCTCCATCTTTGAGTTAGATGTGGAAGGTGTAGATTCCTCTCTAAAGGACACTTTCTTCTCATTTCTCATTCTTGCTCTTTTCTCCATTAAATTAACTTCCACAGCAAGAGCTCCTTTTTGCATATCTTCAAGAGTTAAAGGATCTCTCTCTCTCAGCTGATAGGCCATTTTAGGATCAAATCCTTCAGGAAATTTTTTTAAAGCTGAGCCTTGTGGAGGTTTTAAATCTGGGGGAAGGGCGTTATAAACACTGTTAAACCTAGTGCAATAAGTTTGTACACTTTCCCCAGTGTTTCTATGGAGATTTTTGTAGTCCGAAAGTATTTGGAGAGGGTTTTTCTTTAGTTCCCATTTGTTTAAGAATAACGATGGAAGGCTTGGAGATCATTTATACTGTGAGGGGTTAAGCCTTTGAACCATTTTCTTACTTCTCCCCCTAAACTCTGAGCAAATAATCTAAGTTTGACAGTTTCATCATCAATCTCATTTATGTCAAAGTAGTCATTCATCTTATCCACATGTTGTGAAGCAGTAGTAGCATTACTGGCGTCATACAAAGGTATCTTGGACTGATAGTCCTGTGGAATATTGACTAATAGTAAAGGAAGGACCAAGGGAGCATACCATGTTGCCATGATAGGAGGTTGTGGAAAAAGTGGGGGGTTTATAAGTGGTGGGTTGACAAGAGGGAAAGTGGGCTAGAATGGAGTGGTTTGAATAGTGGATGTATGAAGAACAGATGTGGAGGGACCAACAATAAATTGTTGAGCTGATCTTGGATGAGAGACACCTAAATTGTGAAGGAAATGTAAATTAGGTGGTGTAGTTTCTCTACTACCAGGATGTTCACTTCTTTTTGGAGATGAAAGTGAAGGCTCTGAATCTAACTGATCTAAATCCTCAGATGACCTAGTTCTAACTGGATTTCTTAAGTCAACTTGTGGACTTTGTAGAGCTGCAAGGTTTTCAGGGACAGAATGAGCTCTATGGGGTGATCTGAAAATAGTTGAAGATTTAATCTCAGGAGACTTCCTAAGGATTCTTTCAGGGTTTTCAACTATCTCAGGAGGGTTTGGGTCAGGATAAGCTCTAGTATAAATATTTCTGGGAGCCACTATGTTGTGTTTTTCCGACCCAAATAAACACGAAAAGTTTAACCAAATATGACAATCTTTAAGAGGCTGACTGATTTTTTAAACAAGAAAACATTAATCCTAAAGTCCTCTAACTGATTTTATATGATGTTATGATGATAATGGGTCTTCCCAGTGGAGTCTTAAGGTATGTTTAGGATTGTGGAGTCACCAGGTGGAAATTTTTAGCTCTTTCGGAGGTAAAGGTTTTATGGTCCACCACCATGTTTATTTGAATACCAATCTGAAATATTTTTGGGTTTTCTGAGTTTTTTCAGTCCTATGGGTTCTAAGAGTGTCCTAAATCTGTTTCAACACTTAGCTACGGTGACGAGATAGAGAAAGTTTGCTCTTATGGCTAAGCTAGTTGATTCCTTCAAGGTTTGATAAGCTCTTATGAGAATCCTAAGGTTTCTTTAGTTTGTCACTAATTCAAATAAGTTTTACAATGATTACCATTTGCTTGGTAGTGCTTGAAGAGGGATACTTGTACTGCACTAAACAATGTTCTTGAATCAAGGGTTTTTCTTGAGGTCTTATGAATGTATATGTGTAATTTCACTCAAAACTCCCCAGTGGAGTCACCAGAAATGTTAGCTCCCTGTAATTTCAACGGATTGGTGAGATTGAAGCTGCGGAGAGGAAACTTGAACCACTTTGGGATTCTAGGATCTAGCCCTCCTGAATCCAGAGAGGGATCTCTCTATAAGTGCAAATATTGATTTATCTTCAAGGCATTTGAATGTGATATTAGGCTAGTTATTAAGAACAAGGTTTTGTTTTTTTTGGTTGGGCAAAGATATGTGAAGGTGAAGGAAGTCTAAATGAAGGGTGAAGGTGAATGAAAGTTAAAGATTGATTCAACTAAGAAGATATGCAAGAAACAACTTCAATCCATTGGGCTATGGAGTCATAGTAGGATTTAATTGAAACAACAAGGTTCAAGAGTGGTCCATGGGGCAAGTCATCTATGTCTAAGGATCTCTTTAAAGTTGATTTTATGGAATGGAATGAAACAATAAGAAGGGGAATCAAACAAATGAAGAACAAAGAGCAGCCTAATATCAAGTAAGTACTTTGAAACTATCCTGCTTTTGGCATGCACTAAAAGGAGAAACATAAAAGTGATCTAAGATCAGGTAAGTACTTTGAAACTAGCCTTATTTTGATGCAATTTCAATAGAAAACATTTAAAACACAAAAATAATAGCTTAAGATCAAGTAAGGACTTTGAACCTATCCTGATTTCAGCATATTCTAAAGGAAAATTTTCAAAGCAACTGTTGGAGAAGAAACTAGAGGACAGGGATCACCATAGACTTCCCTAGTTCAACTTTACTTAGCAAACTTATCAAGACAACACATAAGATAATGAAGAATAGTCTAAGATTAGGTAAGGACTTTGAACCTATCCTGCTTTCAACATACTCTTAGAAAAAATTTCAAAAAACCTTTGGCGATAAAACTAGAGGACAGGGCTCACCATAGACTTCCCTAATTCAACTTTACTTGGAAAAAACTGAAAATAACGTTTAAGAACAATGTTTAGTTTAGACAGCAGTACGAGGGAACGCCAGCATTCCTAACTTCTTGGACTGTATTAAATCATTCTTAAATACACAATTTTGGAAGAAAACATGTAGAAAAAGCTTATCAGTAAGAGCAGGGTACCTTTGACAGTAAATCCTAACTCTATAATTGTTGTTCTTTATCAGAGAAGATGGATAGAATGGAAACAGAAATAAAATAACAATTTAAAATAAGAAAAACATCACCGTTGACATAGACCAGGATCCCATAAATCAACTTGTATTTAATGCTTGAAACTAATTACAATATTCAAGTCCAGTGGGTCTCTACAACTTCAAACTTCTCATCTCAACTTAGATATCTTCAATTACAAACAGAGCTTACAGTAGCTTCAATAAAATATTTACATGTAACAGATATGCAGTGACCAACATTATCTCATCCTCTACTGAAATATTTATAGAAGAAATGAGGAGGTGGGATGGGATAAATGATATTCTAGGTTCAATTAATACAGTTGATGCTTTTCGACCTTTAAGGGGCTCAATGGAGAAACTTTCTGATATTTCCTCTGCATTAATTGGTTTACATTAAGTATTAAGCTTGTTGGAAAGATTTTGTTGACTTTAAGGCTCTTTGTTATCCTTGTAATAACTCTGCTGACAGTTTACAAAAAGTTCCTTTGGTCGAATTAACTGTTCAGCTGTCTTGAGGCGAATATCTTCTGTTCTGGAAATAACTAGGCCTCTTTTGAATGCTTTGAGGCTGCAAGTGGCTTTTGGTAGCTGAGAGGATTCAATTAGCCTCTGCTGTGGTAGTGGAGGCTTTCTCGAACTGATATATTTGATTGTCCTTCTTTAATCACTGTTAATTTTCTTTAAGTCTGTGTGTTAGGCTTAATTAGGCCTAAATTCTATCTTATGTTCTTCAAACTATGTTTAATTGAGTGGATTAGGTTTTAGATAGTCGATTTAGGCTATAATCCCTCAAAAATGTGTAATCAATCCTCAATTCTTCGTCTCTACTGTGATTTTATTCTTTAACACTGATACTCTTTGTTTGATTAATTTTTTCTGTGTCTTGTTGATGTGCAGACATCACAGAGGGTTCTTATAATGTTGCCAGTGTTCATGAGGCACCAGTAAAATTTCATGGGAAACCCTGCAGAATGATTTACTTCATGCATAAAGGCCTGGGGGATCTTCATCTCCAGCCTTTGATTTTATTTTAAAACAGTTCAGAAACCTCGAAAACCTGCAAAAAACAAGAAAAAATTAATAAAATCCTGCGTATTTGGGTTTTAGACTGCTTTGGAGGCTGAGGGTAGATCGCAGCTGTTGGATGAAAAAATCCAATGGCGAGGATTTCTTGCAGAGTTTAAAAGGAGAGGCGGTTGAAAATAAAAGGTGGGGAGATTAAGTCATAACCGTTAATCCACAAAGATCAACGGTTGAGATCAATTGTAAATATATAATGTAGAGGGGCCACTTTATAATGAAACGGAAGAAATTATAAAGAAAAATGGTCGAAAACCTTAATCGACAGCGAAAAAGGCATAAAAGAAGTTTGGATGCGGGATAAAACAAGAGCCATTGATGTGAAATGATAAACGGAGGAGATTTCGTAATGAAATCCTTTGGAAGAATGGTGGAGGACGATAGTTTAATGGTCTGATGAAATCTGGGCCGTTGGATTGGATTAGTCCACAGAGATCAACGGCGGAGGTTGATCGATGAAGTTCTGTGGAGCAAAGGGGGGAGGGTGAGAGTAAACTGGGACCGTTGATCTACAGAGATCAACAACGGAGATTAAAAATGACAGAATGTAATATAAATGGGGTAAGGTGGTTTCGGCCATAGAAACCGTTGTTTTCGCGCGATAGAAAGGAAGGAAGGCGGTTTAACTTTTTGAACACGATATGTGTTACTAGCCGACACGTGGCCTTTTAAAACCACCCATATCGCGTGATTTTGAAAAATTAACCTTCGAGTTAAAAATCACGTGAAACCGCGCGCTGGCCGTCAGATCTGGGGTCTTAGATTGGATGGCTGTGAAGAGAGCGCGATGGAGAATAGATGCACGGGCGATAAGATGTGGGGCAGAGTCAAAGCGGTTTTAATCTGGACCGTTCGATCAGGGAATGAACGGTGGAGATTTGATCTGGAGAAAGGTAGGACCCAAAGGAGTTGGGCCTATCGGGTTTATTCTAGACCGTTGGATGAAAGGAATGAACGGTCCAGATTAAATCTTTGGGTTAGTGGAATAAAATATGAGGTGAGGGTCGGGCGAAGTTTGGGTTAATGCAAGCTATTGATCTGCAGAGATCAACGGCGGAGATTCATCGGAAAGTTTATACAGCGAGGTTTGAGAAATAACAAAGGGAAGGGATGATTGATCTGGATCGTCGGATCCTAGTGTATGGACGGCCCAGATGCAATCGGAAGATCGTGATCGGTGAGGGCAAGGGGTAAAAAGCGTCGATGCGATTATATGTGGACTGTCAGATCTTTAGAGAGATCGACGGTTAGGAATGAATCGTAGGTCCAAAGGCAGAGGTATGGGCTTATGAACAGAACGATGTGGGCCGTCGGATCTAGGCCTAGCGGGAAGATCAATGGCTGGAAATCCATCAGAAGGTGGCCAATCAGAGGGGGCCATAACTTTTAAAATATGCTAAACGAAAAAGAAAACTCTGATGCGATTAGCGCTGGGTCATTGATTTGTTTAAAGGATCAATGGTGGAGAATGTGGTGGAGATCCACAGAATAAAACATAATCGCATCGGGGCTTTTCTTTAAACAAAAGAAATGAGGCCATCGCAAACCTCCGATTGCAATTAGCGCTCGGGACTTAACACTTGGTCCAGGGTCCGGGTTCTATGGTGGGGAAGTGGTTGAGGGGTCTAAACCCAAAGGGGCTCATCGGAATCGGAAAGAAAGGAAGGGGCCTTTCAAATGTGCCCAATGAATATGCGCAATGCAAGATTTCATCGATCGTTGATCGGTTTTAGATCAACGGTTGGTTTTCATTAAAACAATGAACCATCGGACTTAATGAAAAAGTCGGGTTTTTACAAAATATAAAGGAAAACAAAGGTTTTTGAGGGTTTAGAAGAAGGGTTTAGGATCTTTTAAATGCTTGGTTGCGTGGCTTAAGGTCCTATGAAGCGGAGGTTTATGAAAGTTAAGTCCTTGGGGGCTAAAACTTTATATAATAAAAATACTGTCTTTTGGCTTTTAAAACAGAGTTTTTAAGGGAAAATGAGGGTTTCGGTAGAGGAAAGAAGGCTTTTTTAAAACCAATGGAAGGAGACTAGATGATTTTAAAAGGGTCTTGAAGTGATTTTGAAGGTAAAAATGATGAAAATGGAGGAATTTTTATGAGGAAAAGGGGATGAAATGGAGGTTAAGTATGAGTGGAAGAAGGGGTAAAAAATGAAGGGGAAAATGGGTCTTTGCAGTAGTCTTTTCTCCTTACAAACAGCTGAATTTTCAGGGTAGATGAGGGAAACAATAGTGAAGATTACTAAGGGATAAGTTGTCTTCTTAAGACTTCAAGAATTAACAATTTATCATAAAACTTGTTTCTTGAAGGCTTGAAAAATGATTTAGCCACCATTTGATATGGAAAATTTTATAGGTGGCTAATACAAACGGTAGTCACCTTTGCCTTTTTTAGATGTGTAGTTGTGCATGTAAATTTATAGATGTACAGTTGTGCATGTAAATTAGTTGTTGTGACTACCAGTAAGGAAAAGTTTGAGGCAGATTATATTGTAAATGAAAGAAGATTTATCATTTAGCAGAGGTAACCAAGGCGTAGAGCAGAGGAAAGGGTCAGTTAGCTCCACACCTCCAACCGATTAGATTAAGCACCATCGTTTCTTAGGTACAAGATTTGATGCATAGGGATACAACCTTTACAATTGCGTCATATTTGTACTTAAGTCGCCTAGATAGTTATAATTTAAAACCCCAACTTGGGAAATACTACACTCAAACTTTGCTAAAAAAATATTTGAAATTTTCCAATTGTATTGATCTATCTAAATATTAGCAATAACTGATCGAGTATGTCATTTTCAAATAGAGTTAGCCTATTTCAAGGCTATGCTAAGATAAGATGCAAGATGGTTTGCCGAGTCAGCGTCAAACTTTAATTAATTAATTGTTACTTATGAATAATGTACCTGTAGTTACTGGAATTTGGAAAAATCAAACCTGAAAGAATGTTAAAAGAAAATCATCTTGCATGTGACATAACTAAATGGATCTTTGCTTTTTTTTATTAATTAGTTTTAAAGTCTAATTAAAAGATGAGATGGGTAAGATTTATAGAATCACAATGGGTTACACTAGGTATTCGAGTGAATGATATTGATATCAATGGATTACAATAAATAGCCTTTAATTATATTAGGAGCGGTGAGTACCATGGTTCCTTTTCCATTTCTTCTCTAGAATTATCTAAACTGTTTAAGAGTTGTTTGTGTGTATTCATTTGGATTATGACAATGACATTTTTGTAGAGGTAAGGCTTATGTATAAAGCAGGATATGAACTTGGTAACTTGGATGCAACATAGATTTTGCAGAGTCCAAAACTGAGCCTTAAAAAGAAGTTAATTGTTTGCATATGTTCCTTCTATTATTAATCTCAAAAATAAAACTCATAAAAAAGTTGACAATTTCAGAGAGAATTATTGGTTAAATTTTTGGATATGCAGATTTTTTTTTTTTTTAACTAAATCATTATTTATTAACATCTTTTTACAATTTTACACATGAAATATTGGATATTTATAATTATTCACTTAACCTTTAATATTGTTTTTTCTCTCTCCTTGTTTCTTATATATGCGAAACCTAGGGACTCGTTTCTCATAACATTCTCGTTTCTCGTTTAGTTTCCAATTTCCTTTCCCATTTCTCGTTTATGATAACATAGAACCAACTTGTAACTTGTTTAAACAACGCCAGAAAAAGAAAAAAAAATCCAACACGTGTAATGAGTCACGCCATGGTAGTACACTAGCGGATGATAAAGATTAAAAAATGTCCAAACTTGTCTCGTTGGACATGGACAGAAGTCGAAAGGGTGAGGGAAACCTCGCCTTAAGAGAGACCTTCGGTGTAATTAATAATAAATTGTGGATATCCATTGGTTCATTATTCTTTATTTACTTGCATATGAGGCGGAGTTCTCAGAGTCGCAGAACCAGGGGTTGAAATGATTCCCATTAGGACTAATATACGGGCATATCTTCGAATAACTGGGCGACATGTGAATTATTTGTATATATCCAGGCACTTTCAACTGGAAACCAAAACGAAAATTATATCGTTTAAAGAAGCTATCCACCGATTCAGCCACGCGTAATCTGTGCTTATTCCTTTACCTTGTTACTGAGCTTGTAATAATTGTCATTGAATTCCCTGTTATCCATCATACCAAAAGGATTTTCTTTTAGAGTTGTCTTTATTGAGATTGTTGGGCAATTATGATGGATTTTTTGAGTTCAACTTTTTTTAATTAATTAGGAATTTATTAAAATTATAAGTTTGGTAGGCAATTTAAGCATAATAAAAAATTTGAGAAAAAAATGATAAATCTATATACAATAGAAAAAAAACAATTTAAATAACACAAATAAAAATTTTATTAAATTTTGAAAAGTCCAAAAAATCACCCTAAAAACAATTTCTTTTCTATCAGCACTTTCTATCTCTCTAAGAAATAAACTCAATTCAGCGTCCAGTTAAGGGGACGACTTTTTTCCATATCTTCCGGGCACCTTTCCCAACATCCCGAAATTTATCCGTTCATTGAAGAGATAAAGAAGACTAAATACATGCACGGGTTAAATATATTTTGCCCACTAAATAAAGCACCCTGCTAAAGTATTATTTTCATATCTTTTGCGCTCTGAGAAATATTCCAGTTTTCAAGTGTTCTAGTACCACCACAAATATGGTCTCCAAGAATTCATAGACTTTTCGTTCCCCGCAGATCATCCTTACTTTTTACGCTCCTGGTTTTCACCACATAACAGTTTTGTGGAGGAACCCAATATCCAGAGAAAGGTTTTACTATTTACTATTTTTGGTAATTGGAAAGTTTTTTTTACGAATATTATTATATTAATTTGGGTTTTCCACTGTGCATGGAATTGAACTGGTGGCTTCACATCATGGAGTGCCTTAATAGAGCAGAGATCCAAAACCCCATAGACTTTAGATGGAATCAGCACTACCTCACTTTTAAATTTATAAAAATTCTAATTTATCTTTTAGATTGAGAATTTACTGGACATTGTTTTAAGGTTATTTAAATGAATTGTTATCCAATGTCATTATTTTATTTTAAAATTACTATAATGTTAAGATGATTTATATTTTTTAATATATTTTAACGCGTCGGCAAAAATTCCTACATGTGATTTTCTTCACCGAAAGAATTTCTTACACATTTTATGGATCACAAAAGCAAATTCCCAAAATAAATAAATTAAATTTTAAAATTTTTGTTTGCAAAAGTTCCACAAGTATCATATTTAGATGAAGAGTATTAGGGACTTTTTAATTATAAATCTTCTGGGAAATCACATAATCCTAATGATGAACTATAATTGGTAGTTTGAAACGCTACGGTTCCTAAATTTAGTAACATTTCTCAAAGATTTATAATTTGCACTAGATATACCTTTCATTCTAAGGTATAAGTTTTGCTACATTTACACTAGGCTTTTTTAATTTTGGATGTCAAGAGCTATCAAATAACTAGATATGAATTATTTATTTCTTAATCCACTTTTTATTTATGGCTTAACTTATTCTCCACTAAAATCATTTGCATTTGTTTAAATTATATACAGTGAATGATCACTTTACTAATAAGCCATGTGCTTACTCCAAGCACTAAATTGTCATAAAATAGTCAAAATTGAAGATCCCCACACATATTACCATATAAAGGCTAATAACATGGTCAATCATACACATATCATAGTATTTTAACCATGTAAAAGTAGATCACATAGTAATTCATGGATAAACAAATAAAAAATATAATTTAAAGTCGTACTATTCTTACCACTCTTAACTAATTTTCAACAAATGAGATAAAAAACCAACCTTTAATGAATTAGATAAAAGAAAAATAAAGATTTAAAGAATGATAATTATATTTTTAATTTAAAAATACTTATTATTATTTTTATTTTATTTAATTTATAATTTATTAAAAAATTAAAAAAAATTATAAAATATAATTTTAAGTTGTATAATTTCTATTAATTTTAAGTAATAATTATTTTTATTTAATTTGAGTTACGATTTACCAATATAATAAAAACAAATAAAAAGTAAAGAATTAAAAAAAATTGAAAACCATACTTAAAAGGTAAAAGTAATTAATGTAGATTGTAGTCTAAAAATGTATAAAATGCACAATTTCGAATAAATTCATTATATATATTTATGCTTCAAACATTAAACATACATAAATTTATTTAATGATTTGAAAACTAGTACATATAGATGTGGAACAACTAGTTCATATGTAAGTGGATAGTGTAAAATCTTTAAAAAATTTATAAAATTAAATGAAAATATTTTGACGTTAAAGTTTAAAAATGAAGTAAAATTTAATGATATGAAATATGAAGCATTTCTTTGTTTATTTTTTTCTATTTCTCATAAATGGCCTCAATGTCAAAACATTTTTTTTTCTTTATGTTACTTTCAAATTTTTAATATATTTTTTCATTTCTATATTTAAAGGATAACATGTCCATGTTAAGATGTACTCACTTTTCAAAGTCACTCTTTTTATATTATAATCAACGATTCTTCAAATAAGTGAAAATGTGATAATTTTTGTAGGTTAGTGGATCATAATTCATATTAATTGTTTTTTGATCTATTGAATTAATGAAATTGATTTTGAAATTTTTAATTTTAATAACATTATAAAGTGAGAATTTTTTTTATTTATTATTTAAAAATTAAAATTAAAATTAAAATTAATATATATATATATATATATATATATATATATATATATATATAAAATAAAAATATTAATATTATATTTATAATTAAATAACTAAATTAAATATTGATAATATTTTTTAAATATACATATTTATGCGGTAAGGTGTCACTATTTGAAAACAATTACTCTAGCTGCCAGTGTGTTCATGTTTGAGCCATTGGATCAAATGTTAGACTATTAAAATTAAGCGTCACTATTTGAAAACAACTACCCTAGCTGCCATTGTGTCCATGTTTGAACCATTGCATCAAATGTTAGACTATTGAAATTTTTTAGGCCATTAGATCAAGTAAATATTTTTATATATGTTTTTTATAATGATAGCTTTTTTATTTTTAATAAGTTAGAATGAATTTAGGTTTTGGTGACTTTTAAGTTAAAATGTTGTTATTAAAAATTTGTTAGACTTTAACCTCAATTTTTTTAATAAAATTTAAATTAATAACTTAATAAAACTAGATTTAACATAAATTAGTTTAATGAATAAAAAAATTTGTAAAATACATAAACATTAAATTTTTGGGTATATAACATAAAAAATTTATTTATAATAAAATTTATATCATAAAATTAAACTCCACAAAAACCAATTAATTTATATTACATTGATAAAAAACAATATAAAAAAAGGAAAATAACTATTTATATATTTAAATATTACATTTTTGTGCTACTATGCTCTCCAACAAAGTATGATAGAAAGGTTGTAATGTCATGTTTAACATTTTGACCATGTCAAATTACACAAACTTAAAAATAAAAGTAAATTAAATAAAAAGATTGACATAGTGTAATGAACATTTTAACTAGGTCAAAATACAATAATAAAATAAAATAATGATAAATTATAAATATAGCCCATGACATTGACCCATGGTATTCATGTAGAATGTAGTTTCTTTATAACTCTCGATCTAAATAGTTTTTCTTGTTCTATATTATTTTTGTTACAACTTGACATGATGTAGTGAACATTTTAACTAGGTCAAAATACAGTAAAAAATAAAAATAATAAAATAAAATAATGATACATTATAAATATATCCCATGGTATTGACCCATGGTATTCATGTAGAATGTAGTTTCTTTATAGGGGGAACTAATATGGCCTAAATCAATCTTAAATCTGGCTCTAAATAGTTTTTCTTGTTCTATATTATTTTTGTTGCAACTATTTTATTATTCCAAAAATATATGGTTTATTTTGTAATATATTATTTATGTTACAACTCTTTTATAATTCATGAGTATTATTTCTTAATATATAAAAAATTAAATCAATAATGAATTTTTTTTAAATATGTGATATTTTTAAATATCCAAATTATTTCAGGACATGATTTATCTTGAGCAATAATGGTGAATGGTCATTATTCTCATTTCATAAATAACACTAAATTTACCTTTAAAGGGGTCGGTAACAATTCTTTGTATCAAAGTCTAAGGATAGAAAAGAAAGGAGACATGGTGAAGAGAAGCTTCCAACCTTAAAACAAGCCCTAAAAAGATATAATGTTGAATGTATGGAATCCATTTTCCCTTATACACATGAGAAGTGCAATAAAAAATCTTGGAATTTGGAAAATTTCACGAAGCTTATCTCATGTTCCATTCATTTAGATATGAATTATATGGAAGAAGAAAAGCATGACAATGGATGCTTATCAAGAATGTATGATTCTTTAGAAGGAAATGACGTTGACAAGGCTATGGAGGACCAGATAGCAAAATTTAAAATAGAAGAGTACTCTTCAGAAAATGGGTTACTCAAGGATTTTGGAATCCAGATGAGCTACATTATCTCACCGATTTAATAAAGTGCTCAAAAAGAGATAGAAAATAGTGATATACAGAAAACTTACTCATAAACAAGATAAAGCTAGAATTATAACCCGAGATAGAGTTATGGGAAGAGAAACATTCCAATTGTAAGGAGGAGTCAAAGTTACATGAGTAGTAGTTCACTCAACATAATTCTCTATCGCTTGTTCTAGAGGAGAAAGTTCCTACTACCTCATCAATTGAAGAAGGCCCACATGAGAAAATCAAAAGAGATTCCTCAATGTCATTTTCATTTGACGTTCAATCACTCTGCTCTTTTTTTTATATTATTCTCTTTACCTCTGCCCTTAAATTCAATGACTCAGAAAATACTAGACAAAGGACACTTAACTATTGCAATCAGTTGAAAAGAAAAGGTATCTCTAAAGGGTCACTTAGGGAGGAATCTATTATTTAAAAGATCGGAAAAAAAATTAATTTCAAAAAAAAATGTACTATCACTAGGGAAGGGAGTTATTACATTTAAAAATTGTTCCTATTCTTGTCACAACAAAATTTGATTGTTGCTTTTTATTTGATGGGAAAATAAATGATCTTTGAAAGGCACTAAAGTCTTGAATTATGATCCTTAAAGAAGTCGTTGGATTCATTTATTATGAGACGATTTTTTCTTCTTAATTTTGGGTCTTCATGATGTTTTTTATTCTGACGGAGGTGAAAAGTTCCAAAGAAGTGGAATATTGGTCACTCAAAGAGGAATTATGGAAATATGATTGTAGATAATTTATTAATATAAATTATCTAAACTGAGATTAATCAATCATCCCCAAGGGTTAAAAAGGGCCCAAATGTCTCTTATCCATAAAATTGACGACTAAGATAACTCTATGCTCTATGTTCAAATGACAGGTGAAGGTGGATTTACCATACTTAAGCTTCTTAGTAGTCTCTTATGAAGTACAATGTAACATTCATGTTAAAGAAAAATAAAACAAATTTACCACATAATAAAAAAAAATTAAGTTCGATGGTTACCAACTATTAACCAAGTCCTAACCCTGCAGAATTCATGACAATTTTATTTGTTTTCAATGGAAAATAAACACAACTTGACACCTAGTATTTATGACCTGTGTCCTTACGGATTTCTATATTTAATACAACTCTGTACATGATTATGGTTTGGTTAATGGTTTCGGTGTGAAGATCTTACTCAGCTCCACGGTATGGTTTAAGTCATTGATTCCGTTTTACTTCATGTACCCGGCCCTTATGTGCTCGGCTGCCACGGCATCTCATATTAATTGAGGTTATGGGTATCCCGCTCATTGGAATGTGGATATTTTGTGTGATGGTTAATATGTTGAGATTGATTACCTGCGAATGTTCTGGTTAGAAGCTCTTGATCTCTGCATCCTCCAGCTGGCAAACTCCATGCCCTTGATCTACCCGTGATCCGACGGTGCGCAGACTTCGAGGGTGCAGTAATGACCTTCGATCCATACTGGCTTTCTGGTTCATTTCGTTGTTTTTCCTCTTTCGACAGAGGTTCTGGAGCTCTCCGGCCCAACTGGAACTTGGCCGAGCATGTCGCCTGGTTCGTTTCTGCAAATGGACAGTATTCCCTCGCTTCTGCTTATGGGTAACTATCCTGCGTTTCCTCCTGTCTACTCTGTGCTTTAACAGCTTGTAGGTTATCGAATTTGAATAAGTTTTACAGTGGTTGAGGTTTATAAAAATTCGTCTCAGGGATTTCACTGCTTATCAATGGCGCTCCTCGAGAGGGTTGAAGCTGTTCAGGAGTTTTCCTCACACGGGTACCCACAAACATCCTCCTCAGGTATTGTACAGAGCATTGACAGTAGTGCATTACCCCTTTTGTTTGTTTTGTCATCTCACAGGAATATGTTTACTCGTTCTCCTACTATTTATGAATACTCTGTTTTGAATGCAGGTATACTGTCCTTGCTTCCAAAACTTGAAGCTTGAATTCCATCTTTGTTTTTTTTTTTTGGCTTGCGAGAAAGGGGTTTTAACTCGGCACCCATTCACAGGTACACCTCGAGTCGACAGATCAGTTTCTCAGGAAAATCTTCAAGGCTTTGTCTTTTCTTCATTCAAGGAGGGTTCCTACCCTAGGGTCTGTAGTCACAGAGGTTCATGTTAATAGATCAAGAGAGTCTCAGAAAATACTGCTTAGGTTTTTTTTTTCTTTTGAGCATAACGTGTGTTCCAGGGTTTGAGTCTGCTTAGTTTATTTAAACTATGGATAAATTCCTTCCGAGGGGCTAAGGAGTCCACACTCCTGTTGTTAGTTTTCTGCCTTTGTTTTCTATTTAAAACCCTCGACAGAGGAAATGTCTGTCTCAGGAATAGACATCATGGTTTATATGCTCATACAATTTTCCGGTACCGCGACAGTTGGTAAATGGGAGTGTAGGAGATATATATGTATATGTAAACTTCTTGTGGTTGGAACATTTTAATGCAATTCCTTTTCAAGACTGTTAAATGAAATGTTTATGGACTTAACTACACAAGGGTTTTCTCATTATTGTATACTTATATGGATTTCTCATGTTTCGTTTATAAATCTATGTTGTTATTACTGCTGAATGTCACCTATTTGGTAGAATTTTGTTGATGTTTTACAGAATCTAAAGGGGCAGTTATCCTTCAAACATCAGACACATTTTAATTCAGCTACCACTTATACTCTGCTGTCATTCTGCTTCTTCTTATCTTGCAGCTGGGTGGCCTGACCACCTTCTCTCGTCCGAGAGTTATCATAACTAATGGCGCATATCCAAAAGGAAACACTTCCTGCCTTCACAAGTTAACGCCCTACTAGTTGCATAGTTCGAAACAAGATTTACATTTGAAGACTCTAATGACTGAATCAAAAGCATAAGTTTATTAAAGATTTATTTTCATCAAAAATAGAGTGTGGCTCTACAGCCATTTGGCTAATCTTCACAAGAATTTAGGCCTAACCTTCTTCTTTCTATTATTCAAGGAAAAATTATACTACTTATTTCACAGCAGTACTGTAAAGAAAGGAAATAAATAATGTCTGTCATATTACCCCTATTCCTATTTTTCACAGAAAGATTATTTTACTTACTATAATTTGATAATTTCACTTAGTAATAGAAATGAAAAAATAATAATTGCAGTCAACAAATTTCTGTAATGGTAAACTCATCTGTATTCAAGACAACTGTAGGTGCCCGTTTCCTCCCAACCATGAACTGGGAAAATACATACCACAGTTCTCCCCCGAGCTTCACGCCTGGAAATATTATCCACTGAGATAATTCTGGAGGAGGTATTCGGACAATCCGGTCCAGCCCTCCAACTCCATAGGAACAGAACTCTGGGGAGAACTCGGGACAGTCCGGTCCAGTCTCCAACCCAGCTGACACTCTGTTCTGGCAATTTCTCTCCAGAAAATGCAGAGTCTTTCTTTTTTCTTTTTCCTGTCACAGAACCCCAAAACTCTCTTGGAATTCTCTACTTATTCCTGAGTGTCTGTGGGAAAAAGCTGTGGAACTATTTCTTTTCTGTTCCAACTAACTCCAGGTCCTGTTTTTACTTTTACCATAAATTTTTACTCAAGAAAACTAATTTCTCAGTAACTTTTATTTCTTATCAAAATTAACTTTGTTCAGAAATTCCAAATAACAACAGTCACAATTAACTCATAATTAATTAACAAAAATTAACCATTTGTTAGCGGCTAAGAGGGTGGTTACAGTTTTCCCCCTCTGGAAGAGAACACCGTCCCCGGTGTTCTTATCCTAGTTCAGAAAAAAAATCTCAGGATAAGCTTCCCGAACAAAATTCTCGTCTTCCCAGGTAGCTTCCTCGGGTCCAAAGTGCTTCCATTGCACTTTAACTCAATATGGCCTGCTTCCTGAGCATGATTTCCTGTTTGATGAGATTGTGGCTCACTCTGCAAACTCCTCTGTCTGGCTCCCACCCACACTTTATTAAGCTAAACAAGTCTTTATCATCGCATTAATATTTATCAATTAGGCTTATCCACTACCTGAATGTTCTGCCAATGAATTATGTGTCTTGGATCATGAATATATCATTTTAGTAATGATACATGAAAAAAATTATGCACCCGTATATGACTGGGAAGAGCTAAACGATATGCTACCGGTCCGACTCTTTCCAGTATTTGGAAAGGGCCGCAGAATCGGGGTGCCAATTTTGCACAAGACGCCCATCTTAACGTGCTTTTATTTGGTTTAATTCTGACATATACATGATCTCCAACTTCAAATTCACGGTATGACCTCTTTTTATCCGCATACACTTTCTGCCTGTCCTGTGCCGCCTTCAAATTCTGTCGAATTTTTTTCACCTCTGCTTCCATCTCTGCTAGCATATCTGGTCCCAACATGAGTCTATTCTCGGGACTGCTCCAATTAATGGGAGTTCTGCACTGCCGCCCATAAAGCGCTTCAAATGGACTCATCCTTAATGATGCTTGGTAACCATTGTTATAGGCGAACTCTATCAAGTGAAGATACTCCTCCCATTTCACTGGTTGCTGCATGACATACATTCGCAGCATGTCTTCTAACACTTGGTTCACTCGCTCAGTTTGACCATCTGTTTGCGGGTGGTATGCAGTACTAAAATGTACCTGCGTTCCTAATCCTGTAAACAGGGTCTTCCAAAAGGCGGATGTGAACTTTACATCTCTATCCGAGATAACAGTCTTAGGAATGCCATGCAGTCTGAAGATCTCACGCATAAATAAATCTGCTATCTGAACCGTTTTATAGGTGGATTGGACAGGTATGAAATGTGCCGACTTACTCAGTCGATCTACAACTACCATTATTGAATCATTACCTCGCTTTGATTTTGGTAATGCGGTGATAAATTCCAATGAGATCACCTCCCATTTCCATTCAGGAATAGGTATAGGCTGCATTAATCCAGCCCGATGTCGATGCTCTACCTTCACCTGTTGGCACTCTAAACACTTGTTTAAATAGTTCGCTATATCCTTTCTCATGCTTGGCCAACAATATTCTTTTCTTATAGCCGTCAGCATTTTTTTGATATCCCGGGTGTCCCGCATAATTGCTCCTATGATATTCATCCAGTATCATGCTTTTCAATTCTACCTTGTTTGGAATGACTATCTTTTGTTTGAAAATTAATAACCCGTCCCGGTTAATCTCATATTCCCCTTGCTCACCTTGTTCTCCAGATGCTTGTGCTTGCTGCCACAAATATTTATACTCAGGATCCTTGTCTGCTTCTTCTCTGATTTGTTCTAGGAATCTGGTCTCAATTTGATTAACATATAATTCATAAATGTTATGCAATTTCCTGCTCAATGCATCCGCAAACTTGTTCTCTTTCCCTTTTACATGATGTAGATCAATATCAAACTCACTCAAGAAAGCATTCCATCTGGCTTGCCGGGAGTTTAAGTCAGCTTGCTTAAAGTAGCTGGTTAGACTACTATGATCAGTTTTTAAAACAAACCTCTTTCCAAGTAAGTAATGTCTCCATACGCGGAGAGCGTGCACAACTGCAGTCAGCTCTAAATCATAAGTTGAGTATCGCTTCTCATGATCCTTCAGTTTTCGGGATTCGTATGCAATTACCTTCCCTTCTTGCGACAACACAACCCCAACACCTTCCTTACACGCATCTGTACAAACCTCGAATTCCTTACTCAGGTCTGCTACACTTAACACAGGTGCTGTTGTCAATAATCGCTTCAGTCTTTCAAAACTGTCCTGACACTCCTTGGTCCATTTAAAAATTTTCCCCTTCCTTTGCAAAGAGGTAATGGGAAAAGCTATCTTGGAGAATCCTCTTATAAACCGCCGGTAATAGCCAGCCAGACCCATAAAAGACCTTATATCTACCACACTCTGTGGTACCTTCCATTCCATAATAGTTTTAATTTTCTCCGGGTCCACTGCTATACCTTTTTCAGATATTACATGTCCAAGATACTGTATTTCTCCTTTGAAAAAGTCACATTTACTAAATTTTGCATACAGCTAGTGCTTCCTAAGCATTTCCAGTACCATTCGCAAATGTTCCTTGTGTTCTTCCTCATTCTTAGAATAAATCAGTATGTCATCAATGAAGATTAACACAAAGTTGTCCAAATAAGGGTGGAAGATACTATGCATTAGCCTCATAAAAGTGGCTGGTGCATTGGTTAACCCAAAAGGCAATACCACAAACTCATAGTGGCCATACCTTGTGCGAAAAGCAGTTTTGTGTATGTCTTCATCCTTAATTCTAATATGGTGATAGCCGGATCGCAAGTCAATCTTTGAGAACACAGTAGCTCCTCTTACTTGGTCGAACAGGTCATCAATACGGGGTAGAGGATACCTGTTCTTAACAGTCAACTTATTTAACTGGCGGTAATCCATGCACATGCGCATGGTTCCATCCTTCTTTTTAACGAACAGCACTGGTGCCCCCCAAGGTGACACACTGGGTAGTATATACCCCTTATCTAACAATTCTTGAAGCTGCATCTTCAGTTCAGTCAGTTCTGGCACACTCATTCGGTAAGGGGTCCGTGAAACTGGCGAAGCTCCTGGTAGCAATTCGATTGTGAAATCCACATCTCTTTTGGGTGGTAATCCTGGTATTTCTTCAGGAAATACATCCTTAAATTCCTGCACCACAGGTATATTCTCTTGCAAGGCAGATTTATCCTTAGACTCAGTTAATCCAACTTGTATAGCATACAACCGGCATCCTTTCCTTACACATTTCCCCAGTTGAGAAGCTGTGATTGGGCGCAGGTGTATAGGCTTCTTTATGCCTTGAATTTCTTGGCGGTTACCATTCTGGTCTCTGTAATAAACTACTTTTTCCTTACAATCTATGAGAGTCCAATGCTTTTCCAGCCAATCCATTCCTAGCAACACATCATAGGATCCCAAAGGTAGAATATTTAAGTCTACTATTAATTGTTGTTCACCGATTTGTAGTGCACATTCTGGTATTTTAGCACTAACTCTTCTTTTAGCTCCTGTAGCTAACTGAACCAACCAGGTCTTCTTAAATTTTTGACTTTTCAACTTACAGGTTTCTACTAATTTAGGGCTTATATAACTTAAACTTGCTCCTGGATCTATCAAAACAGAAACAGTTTGAGATAACAGTTTACCTTCTAGCTCTATCATGGTAGGTTGAAAATCAGCTTGCCGGTCCTCCAATGCTGCGTTAATTCTGGGTATGCTTCGTGCCACATCTCCCACCGTAGAGGCCTCCTGTAAATTGGCTATTGTTTCAGTCTTTCCTCGTTGTGGGCAATCTCGATAGTAATGCGCTGCTTCGCAGCCCCAACACTGCAGAGGTGGCCTCTGACTTTGAGTCTGCTCAGGTTTGCTAGAAGCCTCAACAGTTTTGTCCTCCCCAGGCCATCTTATCCTCTGATGGTTCCTACCAAATTGCTTATTAATTGAATTCCTGGCAGAGCTTCTGAATTTACTGGTTTTACTTCGGTTAAAACCAGCACCGCTCCTATTTTCTTTCCTTGATTGCCACCCTTTTCCTTGGTCCATTTTGGTCTTCGCTTGCTGATAACACAACCTCGCTTTTCTAATGGCCTCATCCATTGTCTTAGGATTTACAAATTCGATACGCTCCTTCATGTGGGAGGGTAAACTGCTCAGGAATCTTTGGACTTTGGCCTTCTCCTCCCTTAAGTATGGTACGTAGCGCAATAATGATGTAAACTTAGCAATAAACTCATCCATGGTCAACTGTCCCAGCCGCAGATCATGGAATTCTCGAGCCTTTTCATCGTAAAAACGCTCAGTCAAGTACTTGTCCTTGAAATACTGTTGAAACTTATCCCATGTCACATCCTGATCCTCTATTCCCCGCACATTCTTCACTTCTTCCCACCATAAGGTGGCCTTATCTTTCAGCTGGTAAATGGCTAACCGAGCTTTAAGACCACTGTCATAGTTATACACCTGGAAGTACTTGTTCATGTTAATCAACCAAGCTTCTGTCACTTCTTCCTTTTGTCCATCGAAAGTAGGTGGCTTTATCTTTCTGAATTCTCCATGTAATTCCACCCTCTGTCTTTTACCTGCCTTCCGTTCGGTTTCATTTTCAGATTCAGCTTCATGAAAATTCCTGTTTAGATTACTTCGCTCTGACGGAATTCTTTCCTTCCGATTCATATCTTGTTCATCTTTCTGCTGTTCATTCCCTTCTTGGAATTCTCTACCAGCACTGGGGTTCTCATTCCTGTGATTCTGTTTATCAGAGAGGCTCTTCAAGATTCTCTCCTGTTCTTGCATCATTCTTGCATTTTCTCTTCGCACCCTCTCCATTTCTTCCTGCAATTGTTGTACTGTGTGTACTAAAATGCGAGTTTGCTGTTGTTGCTCTTCAATCAGCCTATTCGATCGCTGATGATGTTCTATTCCCAGCTGAACCCACATTTTGGGGTTACCCTCTGGTGGTGGTGGCATTTCTCCGCCACTTCGAGGTGGCGGTTGAGACGGTGTCCGCCTCATTTGTCCTTCCACCTAATTTACTGGACTGTGCATGAGTAACATACAGTTTAACGTCAGTTGACCCTAATAGGGCCCAGCGTTGTAACGCTGCTTTGATACCACTTGTAACATTCATGTTAAGAAAAATAAAACAAAATTTACCACATAATAAAAAAAAATTTAAGTTCGATGGTAACATCTATTAATCAAGTCCTAAGCCCTGCAGAATTCATGACAATTTAATTTATTTTCTATATAAAATAAACACCACTTGACACCTATTATTTATGACCTGCGTCCTTACGGATTTCTATATTTAATACAACACTGTACAAGCTTATGGTTTGGTTAATGGTTTCGATGTGAAGATCTTACTCCAGTCCATGGTATGGTTTAAGTCATTGATTCTGTTTTACTTCGTGTACCCGGTCCTTGTGTGCTCAGCTGCCACGGCATCACATATTAATTGAGGTTATGGGTATCCCGCTCATTGGAATGTGGATCTTTTGTGTGATGGTTAATATGCTGAGATCGAATACCTACGAATGTTCTAGTTGGAAGCTCTTGATCTCTGCATCCTCCAGCTGGCAAACTCCACGCCCTTGATCTACCCGTGATCCGACAGTGCGCAGACTTCGAGGGTGGAGTAATGACCTTCGAGCCATTCTGGCTTTCTGGTTCATTTCATTGTTTTTCCTCTTTCGACGGAGGTTCTGGAGCTCTCCGGCCCAACTGGGACTTGGCCGAGCATGTCGCCTGGTTCGTTTCTGCAAATGGACAGTATTCCCTCGCCTCCGCTTATGGTAACTATCCTGCGTTTCTTCCTATCTATTCTATGCTTTAACAGCTTGTAAGTTATCGATTGAATAAGTTTTATAGTGGTTGAGATTTATCAAAATTCGTCTCAGGGATTTCACTGCTTATCAAAGGCGCTCCTCGAGAGGGTTGAAGCTGTTCAGGAGTTTTCCTCGCACGGGTACCCACAAACATCCTCCTCAGGTATTGTACAGAGCTTTGACAGAAGCGCATTACTCCTTTTGGTTGTTTTGTCATCTCACGGGAACATGTTTACTCGTTCTCCTACTATTTATGACTATTCTGCTTTGAATGCAGGTATACTGTCCTTGCTTCTGAAACTTGAAGCTTTGAATTCCATCTTTGTTTTCTTTTGGCTTGCGAGAAGGGGTTTTAACTCGGCACCCATTCACAGGTACACCTCGAGTCGACAGATCAGTTTCTCAGGAAAATCTTCAAGGCTTTGTCTTTACTTCATTCAAGGAGGGTTCCTACCCTAAAGTCTGTAGTCACAGAGGTTCATGTTAATAGTTCAAGGGAGTCTCAGAAAGTACTGCTTAGGTTTTTTTTCCTTTTGAGCATATCTTGAGTTCCAGGGTTTGAGTCTGCTTAGTTTATTTTAACTATGGATAAATTCCTTCCGAGGAGCTAAGGAGTCCGCACTCCCGTGGTTGGTTTTCTGCCTTGTTTGCTATTAAAACCCTCGACAGAGGAAATGTCTGTCTCTGTAATAAACATCATGGTTTATATGCTCATACCAGTTTTCCGGTACCGCGACAGTTGGTAAATGGGAGTGTAGGAGATATATATATATATATGTAAACTTCTTGTGGTTGGAACAGTTTAATGCAATTCCTTTTCAAGACTGTTAAATGAAATGTTTATGGACTTAACTAATTTTCTCTGTCACGTCATATATACTTATATGGATTTCTGTTGAAGTTTCTGCTTATAAATCTATGCGTTGTTATTACTCGTTGAATGTAGCCTATTTGGTATAATTTTGTTGTTTTTCCATGAATCTTTTGGGTACAGCGTTTGTTTATCCGGCATTGTATTACATTTAATTCACGGCTACTACTATACTGTGCTCGTTAGTTTTCCGCTCCCGGTTCTTCCTTATCACCAAGCAGCGGGGTGGCCGGACCACCTTCTCTGTCCGAGCGTTATCATAACTAATGGCGACATATCCAGGGGCAGAAAGTCGGACTTTCCTGCCCTATGGGTTAACGCCCCCCTACTAGTTGCATAGTTCAGAAACAGGATTTACATTTGTATGACCTTCTTACTTGGACTAGAATCAAAAGTATAAGTTTATTAAAGACTACATTTTTCATTGTGCATTGTATGTAATTCTACATTACTTCTGCAATATTAATCCTTCAAAGTAATTTAGGCTTGGTTCCTCTTCTTTCTATTATTCGAGGCAAAATTATACTACTTGTTTCACAGCAGTACTGTAAAGAAAGAAAATAAATAATGTCTGTCATATTACCCCTATTCCTATTTTTCACAGAAAGATTATTTTACTTACTGTAATTTGATAATTTCACTTAGTATTAGAAATGCAGAAATAATAATTGCAGTCAACAAATTTCTGTGATGGTAAACTCATCTGTATTCAAGACAACTGTAGGTGCCCGTTTCCTCCCAACCACGAACTGGGCAAATACATACCACAGTTCTCCCCCGAGCTTCACGCCTGGAAATATTATCCACTGAGATAATTCTAGAGGAGGTATTCGGACAATCTGGTCCAGCCCTCCAACTCCAGTGGAACATAACTCTGGGGAGAACTTGGGACAGTCTGGTCCAGTCTCCAACCCAGCTGACACTCTGTTCTGGCAATTTCTCTCCAGAAAACGCAGAGTCTTTCTTTTTTCTTTTTCCTGTCACGTAATCCCTGCAAACTCTTTGAATTTTCTTTATTCGAAGCCTGTGGGAAAACCGTGAACTCGTTCTTTCTATTCCAAATAACCCAGTCCCGCGTTTTTACTTTTACTAAATTTTTACTCAAGAAAAACTAATTTCTCGATAACTTTTATTTCTTATAAAATTAACTTTGTTGAGAAATTCGAATAACACTTGATCTGATTAACTCGCAGGTAATTAACAAATTAACCATTTATTTACTTGGCCAGAGGAGTGGATTCTGATTTAAGTACGTCACTATTTTCATAATACACTAGATTAAGCTACCAATTGGTCAAGGATATCATAAATTTTCCAATGAGAACATGATTTTGAATATATTGAATTTTTTTTACAATTTTTGTGAAAGTTATGTGTACTTCAAAACTTTTGATGTCTAAAAAATGCATGTGTTTGATTTTAGTTGAATGATCTATGGTGAGTGACTATTGAGTGATTCCAAGTCCCAAAATACTGGCTTGCTTTTCTATCTAAATTTCATAATTAAGGGACTCCTAGAAGAGGAACTTTCTTGTCCAACTAAATGTCACAATTGATATTTTTGCAGATCATTTAATGCATTGATATTGTTGTATTTTTCAGGATTAAACCTTGGCCTCCCCCATCCACTTTAATTTTCTTCACTTCATATGGCCCCCAAATAATGTCATGCTTCATGATATTGTTTAAAATATTCAATATTTTGGATTAATCAAAAGGTTATAAAGGTATCCTCCTCCTAAAAGTTAGTGTTTCTCCAATAGGAATATAGTTATAATTAGCAATGTACTATACAAGAATAATATAAACAACATGAATGACAAAAGTCTCCCCAAAATTGCTTCAAAACCCAACCAAACTCACTAGAACTAAGGATGAAAAAAGGATACCAAACCTTGGGTAAATAATTGGTGAACATAGGAAGAAGTCATTCCATGAAATACCAATAATGTTACCACTATAAATCCATCTTAACCACATATCTAGCAAGTGGAGAGAGGGATCAAACATTTGCAATCTAAAAATGGTTTCAACATCAAGAAATTAATCTTTAGTGCACTTCCTAGATCCCTAGTTAAGATATATATATATATATATATATATATATATATATATATATATATATATATGAACGTATGAATAGATTTCACACCTAGAAAATCCCTTTAGGGACTTAGATTGTGTAGACTATCTAACTTAAGTTTGCAATTCAAACAAATATTTTTGGATTTTAGAAAAATAAAATTACTAAAACTATAACTAAAAAAATGTTTTAACCACAAAACTTGTTTTTCTAATTATTTTATATAATATATACAAGTTTTTTATAACCATATATAATATATGTAATTGATATTTAAATATTTAACTTAATAATCTCATTAAAATATTTCTATTAACATTTTTTAAATGTCACATAATTTTTTTTAAATTTACCATAAATTGAAATTATAAATCTAAAATATATAATTTATATAATTTGAATATTAATTTTTACCCCTTAAAATGTTAAAACTCATTAAATAAACTAAATTTATCTCTATAAAATTATATCACTCATCTTATCTAAACCTAAAATAATAAAATAATTATGTTTAAACACAGGCATAGCAAAATGGCTCAAACATAAAAGAACAAACTACTATAATTAAACTACAACATAGAAAAATGGCTTAAAACTAAAACCATAAACGCGGTTACATAAATGTAGGAATATTGCGGATGATATTAAAGAACGTAGGATTATAAATAATTTCTCCATACGTATAATGACATATTTCTTTGTGATTATAAATAATTTAAAGCATACTAATTATGTTGACATATTTCTCGACCGTACATGTTGCCGCTGCTCACCTTTCCTCACACTTTGATAGGACAGGACAGGTCCCCCATGGGTTTGAGGATATTCTTAAACCAATGGGCCGACGCCCTCGGATATCTTTTCAAATTATTGCTGTAATCCACATAATTTAACCCATATCGATAGCTATACCCAAACCCCCATTCAAAGACGTCCGATAGCTATGATACAGTGTGACAAAAGGTACTATTTCTGTAATAAAAATGTAATGGTTATAATTAAATTTCAATTTTACATATCCAAATAGGGTTATAATTAAATATCTATGGTGAATCTAATGAAATTTAAGCTTATTTATTGATTTAATTTTAATAAAAATATAAATAAATTGATAAATTTTTTAATAAAATTATAAATATACATTTAAATTTTGATTTTTTTTAAAAGTACAATTTTACACATATATATTAATTATTTAATTATTATGATTGTTATATAGTAAAATTCATAATATTTTTTATTTTTAATTCTAATTCAAAAATATAATTATAAATTCATTTTTAAAATCTTATTTTAAATTTATTTACTTTTTATTTCAAATTTTATATGATTACTTTACAAATTTAGGTTTTATTTAAATTTTAAATATAATATCTTTTATACCTATATGACAATATTTATCACTATTTTATATGATTACTTTAAAAGTTTATGCTTTATTTAAATTTTAAATATAAATATCTTTTATAGCTATATGACCACATTTATCCCATTTTGAACTAGAAAGGGAAATTCAAGATAGAAATATATTATAGGGTAGAAAGGGAAATTCAAGATAGAAATATATTATAGGGTAGAAAGGGAAATTCAAGATAGAAATATATTATAGGGAAATAAGAAATGTTAAATTAAAATTAATATAACTATATATATATATATAAATTTAAAAATTAAATATATTTTTAATTATATTTAATTTCATGAAGATAAACTATAATATTATTAAATAATAATTTTTATTAAATTGAGATTATTTCAATATATATAATAAATCTGAAAATACAAATATTTATAATTATATTAAATAAAATAAAAACTATAAGATTATTTTGTTGAATAAGGTTTTTGGTTCAAAACTCCTAATTTACCCATAGATTGTTTTGTTAGCTAAGTATGATTAACCTAAAAATTATCAAAATTATAAAGCAATCCAATTACCATTCTTCTATTGAAAACACATCTTATATTTTTATGGTTTTTAGTTAAATAATAATAATAATAATAATAATAATAATAATAATAATAATATTCAAATTAACGTTAAATTAAGATATGATATAACAATATTGTGTTCCCATCATATTGATGATTAAGCCAGCTCAATATTCATCTATCAAATTAAATTAAATTAAATTATTTAGTATATATTTGTTAGTGTAGTTTTAAACTAATAAAAAAAATCACTAAATATCTCATTTCTGGGCAGTGGGCGTCTCATCTTTTGAAAAAAAAATAAAAAATTACAGACTATCTCTTCACCTCTCTTCTGTATCAAGTTATGTTACCCAAAAATAAATGAAACACATCAATTTTTTTTTATCCTTTCTCATTTTTTCAAAACTCTGAAGAGATCAAAGGTGAGATGCACTATTCCTCTAATTTATTTGGATTGTGTAGTAAATATTTGTCTGATACCATTTTTGAGTAACTCGTCTATGAGATTGTTGTAGTAAGCGATTCCCCTTGGATTGACTCCTCCGTGTTTTGGGGAACCCTCTGTAAAAGAATCAATGGAACTATTTAACCACTCAAGGAAGACGATATTCACTTATATTGATAATATAAGTATGAAGGCCTTACTGGGGTATATGCGTGACCAAGAAATAGAAAATCGATACACGTCCATGCCCATATACTTTACTACCTCAACATCTTCCTGCACATGATCTCACAAATAATCTAAAACCCATCAACGGTCACACAAATAATCTAAAACCCATCAACGGTCACAAAAGACAATGGATAATGATACCGGAAATCTGCATCTTCTGGTAATTAATAGCTTCTACCTTATAACGGTGGTATTGATCCACTGCAACATCCCCATTTTTTCCATCCGCAATTTTACCTGCATTCACGTACTTCAATTAAAAAATAAAAACCGCTATTGACCTTAACCTTCTTGTATGTATGTGTGAATTGAAAGCAAACCTGGAATATGGGAGAATGTATCCCAAATGCTGGGGCCTCTCCCATCCTCGCGGGCACCTCCTTCTACCTGTAAAACAAACAAATAAGGCTTTTTCAAAAAGAATAACAGGAAATTATGAAGCAGCTTTGCTACATAATATAACTTCTCTACCTGTAATCTTTTCCGTAAATTTTAGCATCACCCAAAAAAAATCGCAAAAACTTTTTAATTGGTTTTTCTTTTTCAAGTTATTTGAGATCATCCTATTTTATTTGTGTTTTGAGAAATCTTCACCAGGGGAATTTAAATGCCTCTAGGAGAAGGTATTTTGTCTAATTCAAAACAAAGTTTTAAATTTATAATTTTTATATTAAAGAATGATTTAACAGTATGCTCATCATCATCTAAATTAATTTAATAAATCATCTTAAATTTTAAAATTAACCAACAAAAATTACATCCTATGATACACTGAAAACTCAATCACTTGAGAGTTAAAATGAATATAAATTGAATTAAGGTGCATGAAAAATGATGGGAAAAGAAAGGACCTGATAGGCAGATGTGGCGGCGCCGAACTTAAAATCCTTTGGAAACATGTTTCTATGTATACTTAGAGAAGGCGATCCTGCTGCCTTAACTTCTCCAATATTCAGAACGATGATTAAGACATGATAGAGTGAAAGCTGCTGCAAAGAGATGCACAATAAGATTGAAGCTCTAATTCCTGCCATCTTGCAGGTAAAGTGTTGGCCTTACATTTAGTTGAAGGTCCGATGCTCAGCAGGTTATAAAGCTTTCTGGAAAACGAATGGTAACATAAGTCAACATCACGTTTCCTCACAAGTTGTTCTCAGTGCATTTCGTCTTTAGAGAGAATGCGAAGCCACAAAAGTCTAGTTACCGAATATTACAGAGTAGGCGGAGTAATGGAGAAACTTGGGTGGGCGCTGTCATGGCACGGAAAGTCACTCATATATTAACTTTTATTGTTGAGAATAGTTATGTCAAGATAAGATAAGGTTGGCATAATCAATGTAATTTTTTGAATATCAATTATTATGAGAGTTAGAGATAAGGACTGGTACCTAACGTATACAACATGAAAATAATGGCTTTGAATATTATTTCAAATATCAGTGAAAGTTATTTGGAGATTAAGAGGGGTGTCACAATTTCAAATATCAGTGAAAGTTATTTGGAGATTAAGAATTTGTTATTTTTGTAATATTAGAAGAGAAGACGTTTTACTTGTATACATTATTTTGTAAATATTAATTATAAGAGGACATTATATCATATATCATAAGACATGAAACTTACTTAATGTTTATGACGGGTGTCATAAAAATATACATTAGATAATGAGACGATCCTTTCATAGAAGAATTTGTTTTTTATTTTTATAGTTTTAAAATTTAATAAAGAAAAATTGATTTTAATTCATAGCTTATTTAATATATAACGATAATATTGATTATATTTATCACAATTTTCCTACTATCTTTTTCACTATTATTAATAATTTTTCTAAGGAGGTATCATATAATAAGAATAATAAGACTTTCAACTCTTGATATGACAAGGATTGTACATATGTCAGTAAAGTCATTGGAGATGTTCCCAACTATACTATTAAGGATTATAAAATCAAGGTGTACAAAGCTCTTATCAAAAAGAAAAAAAAGAGACTATAGAAACAAGAGGAAAGATCTTCTCCTTCACCCCTCTAAAGCTGAGCTCCTGAGTGAAACTGGTGGTTGGTATATTCCCAAGATTCATTGGGACGAAAGAATATGCCTCCTTTGCCACATTAAGAAAGTCAAAGTTGAAAAGGACTCTCTTAGATTGCCCCACCCTTAGTCACACTCTTTCTCATTTCCATAACATTTTCCCCACTACCAACTTCCTTGACTTGTTGAGTCATGAAAACTACAGTGACCTCTGAATCCTTCTTTCTCTCTTTTTTTATCACAGAAAATAAAATCTTAAATAATTTCAATTAACCACTTCTTTCTTAAGTTCCAATAGACCATATTGGCCTTGGTCATTAATCATCATCATCATAATAAACTAGAAATTGCACCACATGTTGCAAAAGAAACATCTTAAGGCAATAGCATAGGAAAGAGTAGCCTAGAAGAAATAAGTTGTTGCAGAGAAGGAGCGATTGTGAAGGAATGAAAGGCAATTTTTGCTTCCATGGAAGCAGGTGGTGGAGGTTTCAAAGATATTGATGATAAGAGTTATCAACCAGAAAATTTTCTTATAGATATTGAAATAGGCAATTATGGGTGAAAACATATATACAAAACAACATAATATGTTCACATATATAAAAAATTTGTTATAGATATTGAAATAGGAAATTGGGGGTGAAAAACCTTTGGTGATTAATAATTCTATGAAATAAGCATGTAACTCAAATAAGATATTTTAAATACATTCAAGTACAATCTATCTAGCATAGATGTAAATAAAGAGAATCTTTATTAACAGAAATAGAGTTTACTCCAAGTTCATCTACATATTTGAATGCTAATTTCATACTTGTCAGAAATTTTATATTGTATATGAATAACAATAGTCTTGGTATAAAATAAAGTGAATGTCATAATAATATGGAGACATTTTTGGAAGGAGGTATTGTTCTTTATGTTATGGGTTATTTTCTTAACTCAAAACTTGGTTTATTCTTTCTCTATATACATAAGAAACAAAAAATACAAAGTAATTTCACAATTTGAATAGTATAGTTTTATATTTTATAATTACAAATTAGTTTCTTATTAAAATATTTTACACACATCTATTTATTCAAATAAATTATATTGTGAATATGTTTTCTCCTATTATTTGATTACAAAATTATTGTACTCCCTACTAATTAAACCAACTTTATTAATAAAGAATTGAATGCCAAATTGAAACATTGAACTGATTTTTTTATGGATAAATTATTTGTTTTATATGTCCTTGAATTTCCATTACCTATTATCCTAAAACCTCATGGGGAGGTATTGAACATGGGAGCCAACTTTAGGTAAATAAACATTCACATTGTCAACTTGGAAAAAAAAATTATAATCCTAAAATTCTCTTACCTAATCATATCTTTAAATATATAATTGAGTTCCATTTATTAAAAAAAAAGGCAATATTAAGAACCTCCCAAAGTTATAAAAAGTAATTTACATGAAAAATAAAAAATCTCCTCATGACAACATACAAATGTTAATCTTAATTGAATCATTAAAAAACTAAAAAGGGATAATAGATAGTATCACAATTTTCTTATAAGAATTGGATGCTCTTATATGAAACAATGATGGCTTTCATCAATTGAAGAGCAGTAAAAAGGTTTACTGAGAAAACAACTCTAGCACTCAGAGAGATTTGGAAGCAACTGTTGAATTGGTGAACATGTCTTGCTCTATGGTGTTGGATATTGGGCATAGCTTTCTTGATCTTGTATACAAGACTGTAAATTTTCATGTAGCTTATACTACATTAACCATGAAATTGTCAACATTTAGAGCACACTTGCCATCACATTTGTAGAGAAAATTACAATAGAGTATCACATTTTTCTTATCATATCTAAATGTTCCTATATGCAACAACTACCTTTGCCTCATAGTTTAAATTTGTGCATTGAGGAGGAGAGGAGTGTCAAGGTGCAAGATAGAATAAGAAGAGAAAAAATAATCTTGTTTGGGACTTGAGATAGATTCATTCTCTGCACATCTAGACTCAAAGCTTAATAAAACAAAAGTCACCATACTTTGAATTTCTTAAATAGATATCTTAAAAATTAGAATATCAATTTAATACATTTTACTCAATTACACATTTAGAAATATTCATTTTAAAAAATACAAATATAAATGACTATTTTAAATAAAAATATTACAACACATTTAACAACATTCATTTAAAAAATACAAATAAAAATAGTACAAAGAATCACATTAATTACCATGGCTCTCGTATACCTTCCTCTTATTACTTTTTAAATACCATTTAAAATACCTAATGTTTGTAACTTATTATTAATCACATAGTGTCAATTTTGTAAAACTATAATCTACAAGTCTCACTTTTTATAGCTTTGGTGGAAGGATGGAGAATCTAAATTCCCTTACCCTTTAAGAAGCATCCTCAATTATTGTACCACCCAGCTCTGCATCCAATCTAGAGATCTTAGGTTATTCCAAATTGATCAAGGGTATATAATTTTTAGGGTGGTGTTCTATGTTCACTAAAATTCCCATGACGCCCATCACTATGTATGGGGTTCATTGCAACCTTGGATATATTTTGTGAGTTGTTGTGCTTTTTTTTCTTGTGGCTAAAACTTATTTTTGGTTGTCACCTAGTTATTATGATTCAAAACATTGTTATCATCTCATATCCTTATAGCATTAGATATATTTTGTGAGCTAATGTGATGTTTTGTTTGTCACAATGATTCAAAAATCAGTTATTAAACTGCACTATTGACTTTATCATTGTCTGTTTTGTTTATTAACCCTTTAAAACAAACATAGAAACATTTTATTTTACACTTTGATCTCCCTAGCATGGGTGGGGGTTTCAAAAATTGGAGAGTAAATTGAGTGGTTATTGTTAGAAATTGTTGTATAAGATGAGAAATTTGGATGGTTTGAAGAGAATATGGATATCATAATAGATATCTATTTTGAATTTTTAGTGTATGTGGCCACCATGCATCTAATATGATCCATTTCAACTGAGATAGATCACTGTGTGAATGATAACTTGTCACATCCCTTGCCATATTCTTTGTTTGTGGATCAGGTTATAAACTAGATTACGCTCTCTCTTCAGAAGACTCTACAATATATATTGGATGATGGGAAAGGTTATGATAAAACTTGTAAAAGAACCCCTTAGGGTTATGTCAACTTACTCTATTATTAATCACATAGTGCCAATTTTGTAAAACTATAATCTACAGTAAGGACTAAGAGGGTTTTTTCTTTTGTAAGTTTTGTTTGAATTGAAAAATAAAAAAATTATAAAATCTAAAGTTATGTAGTGAAAAACTTTGTTTAAAATTTCAGAATAAAAATTTGAGTAAGTTTGACATCATGTAATATGAAAATTTTGTATGATTATAAAGTAAAAAACATGTAATGTTTTTTAGCTACAATTAGGTAATTAAAGATATGTATATATATATATTTTTTTTAATGGGAGAAATTTGATATTCATTAACAAAAAAAAATTGGAAAGAGTGTGTATGTAGTTACAAACTATTACAATTAAGTAACTAGAGGTAAATTTAGTGTTATTTAAGAAATGAGAATTATGAACATTCATCATTATTGCTCAAGATAAATCATGTCCTGTGAAATAATTTAGTAAACTATATTCCACATGAATACCATGGGTCAATACCATGGGCTGTTTTTATAGTTTATTATTATTTTATTTTATTATTTTTGTTTTTTATTGTATTTTGACCTAGTTAAAATGTTCATTACATTATGTCAATATTTTTATTTAATTTACTTCTATTTTTAGTTTTGTGTAATTTGACATAGTCAAAATGTTAAACATGACATTACAACATTTCTATTATACACCTAAAATCAATCTAACTTATTAAAAAGAAAGAAAAAAAACTAACATTATAAAAATAAATATAAAACTATTTACTTGTGGATCTAATGGCCTAAAACATTTCAAATGTCACAATGATTCAAAAATCAGTGATTATACCACACTATTTACTTTCTCGTTGTCTGTTTTTCTTATGAACTCTTTAAAGAAACCACAAGAGCATTTGATTTTACAGTCTGATCTCCCAAGCATGGGTGGGGTTTTCAAAAAATGGAGAGTAAAATGAGTGGTTATTGTTAGAAATTGTTGTATAAGATGGGAAATTTGGATGGTTTGTAGAAAATATGGATGTCATAACATATATCTATTTTGAATTTTTAGTGTCTCTGACCACCATGCATATATGATTCATTTCATAACGTAAATAGATCATTGTGTGAATGATAAATTGTGACATCCCTCGCCATTTTCTTTAATTGTGGATCACGTTACAAACTAATACTTTGTGAAATCCCTAGCCATTTTCTTTGATTGTGGATCAGGTTATAAACTAGAATACACTCTCTCTTCAAAAGACTCTACAATATATATTGGAGGAAGGGAAAAGATATGATAAAACTTGTAAAAGAACCCCTTAGGGTTATGTCAACTTACTCTACTGTTAATCACATAGTGCCAATTTTGTAAAACTATAATCTATAGTAAGGACTGAGTGGGTTTTTTCTTTTGTAAGCTTTGTTTGAATTGAAAAATTAAAAAAGCTAAAATTATGTAGTGAAAAACTTTGTTTAAAATTTCAGAATAAAAGGTTGAGTAAGTTTGACATCATGCAATATGAAATTTAATTAGGTAATTAAAGATATGTATATAGTTTTTTTTAATGGAAGAAATTTGATATTCATTAACAAAAAAACACAAAGAGTATGTATGTAGTTACAAACTATTACAATTAAGTAATTAAAGGTAAATTGAGTGTTATTTAAGAAATGAGAATTATGATCATTCATCATCATTGCTCAAGATAAATCATGTCAAGTGAAATAATTTAATAAACTATATTCCACATGAATACCATGTGTCAACACCATGGGTTGTTTTTATAGTTTATTATTATTTTATTTTATTATTTTTGTTTTTTATTGTATTTTGACCTAGTTAAAATGTTCATTACATTATGTTAACCTTTTTATTTAACTTACTTTTATTTTTATTTTTGTGTAATTTGACATAGTCAAAATCTTAAACATGGCATTACAACATTTCTATTATACACCTAAAATCAATCTAACCTATTAAAAAGAAAAAAAAAACTAAAATTATAAAAAATATATATATAATTATTTACTTGTGGATCTAATGGCCTAAAACATTTCAATTATCACTAAAATTATGGAGCAAAAAACTTTGTTATTTCAGAATAAAAAGTTGAGTAAGTTTGTTAATATTTTTTAGCTACAATTAGGTAATTAAAGATATGTATATAATTTAATAAACTATATTCCACATGAATATCATGGGTCAATAACATGGGCTGTTTTTATAGTTTATTATTATTTTCATTTTGTATTGTATTTTGACCTAGTTAAAATGTTCATTACATTATGTCAATCTTTTTATTTAATTTATTTTTATTTTTATTTTTGTGTAATTTGACATAGTCAAAATGTTAAACATGACATTACAATATTTCTATTATATACCTAAAATCAATCTAACTTATTAAAAAGAAAAAAACTTACATTATAAAAAAAATATAAAACTATTTACTTGTCGATGTAATGGCCTAAAACATTTCAATCGTCTAACATTTGATCAAATGGTAGACATGGACACATTTGCAGCTAGGGAAGTTGTTTTCAAATAAGTTCAATACCATAGGCTGTTTTTATAGTTTATTATTATTTTTTTATTATATTTTGACCTAGTTAAAATGTTCATTACCTTATGTCAATCTTTTTATTTAATTTACTTTTATTTTTATTTTTGTGTAATTTGACCTAGTCAAAATGTTAAATATAACATTATAACATTTCTATTATACACCTAAAATCAATCTAAGTTATTAAAAAGGAAAAAAAACTAACATTATAAAAAAAAAAAAAAAAAACTATTTACTTGTGAATCTAATGGACTAAAACATTTCAATAGTCTAACATTTGATCCAATGGCTGGACACATTGGCAGCTAGGGAAGTTGTTTTCAAATAAAAACGCCTTAAAGCTTAAAAATAATTTAATATTTTAATAAATTATTATTAAACATTTTAGTAATAAAAATATTTATATTTTAAAGATAAAAAATAAATTAAAATATTTATTGCTTGAATATTATTCAAATAATTTATTTTAATTATAATATATTTTAAATTTTAAATATTTTTCAATAATAATTATTATAAATAAAATAAAAACTATTTAATTATATCATATTATTTATAAAAAAAATTATTGGTATATATTAAATAAATTATTAAAATTATTTTATTTATTTATCAAATCATGCTTTGTCTTTTTTAGAGGTGGTAAATTTGTGAGATTTCAAAATTAGTTCATTTTTTTTTTCTAAAAAATCTGATAGTAAGAGTTTTTGAATCTTATTTTTGATGGTGGAAATGGATTCAACACAATCAAAAACTCTTGGGCACCCAAAATCTTGAAACTTGACCACTTTACGGTGGATATTAACAAAATGATGCCAAAATTTTCATTATTCTGCAAGCAAATTTCAAACCACTTTACACTACACTATAACGAAATGCTTTGAAACTCTAAGTACTTAAAAAAAGAGTAGTTTAACTAGACCAGAGATTTGCTCAAAAAGAAATAAAAAATTTTGCAAGATTTGGATAAAAATACCCTAACTCCAATAATTTTTTTTTAATTAGGAATTTGACTTCTGTGATCCATAAATTATGTATCAAATCTTTCGGTGAAAATCACAATGGAGAAATTTGTGTCGACGCGTTTCCAAAATTCCCTCACAAATTGTGCTTAACGTTTGCTCCAGCGGAGTTGTCGCATTGTTGTAATCACCATATCATTCAGATATATACATATCCCTGTTGTTGGTAATGGCGGAAATTATGCAAGCAACAATTACCATTCACGTTACAAGTGTTTTTAGGGATATTTTGAGTGATCGCAAAAAAATGTGTTAAAGGAATACTAAGCTCACAAATTTTTCGTGTAACGACAATATTAGACACTTTGTAATTGAAAATAATAATTTAAATAAATAAATAAACTTAAAACTTTCACTTGCTTTCCACTTGTCGTTGACGATGTGATCGATCAAGCAGCAAACTTATGAATATTAACTGTAACGCACCACTCTCGGGATGTACATGGTAGGGTTGTAATAACGATGTTTTATATACTCTATAACGCCCCTTAAATCAGCCGGGTAAGACCTCAAAGAGGGGACACCTTCCTGCAAGCACACACTTTTTTCTTTTATATGATTTAAGCTGAATTCATGTTGTATATAGTAATTTCCTAAATTCAAGTATATATTCATAGCTTCATTATATTTCAAAATTAAGACAAAATTAAGTATAGCCATCTCGTAATCTAACATATAAAAATATCTTAAATGTTAAATTTACCTATATTCCAATGAATACTCCCGTTAAATTCAACTGAAACACCGGTATCAACACTCACCCAGATAGGGACAAATGGGATTGGAAATATTTAATTAAGAAAAGAAATGTAGAATAGGTCTTGATGTGTTGTTGTTTCTTTGAGCCATAAAGAAATCTAAATGAAAATAGATGAATGGATGGGCTGCAATCTTACACGATTGAATAGCATGGGCATCAAGATAGTAATCCATGCGGCAAGGATTTGGTGGGTGAGGATTCTTGATTGTGAAATATGTGCGGTAGTAGTTTAAATCAATAAAATAGAATTAATTTTTTTCACTTTTTGGTTGGTAAATCATGGTAAGCTTGTTTCAATTAGGCTCCTCATAGACTAGGAGGAGTCCAAGATTTTGATTCGCCTCATTCAGTTGGACAACATATGTGAGTTGAAGAGAGTATAATCCTTAACCCAATCAATTATACATTTTGCATCCCCGAACACACTAATATTTCTCAATCCTTGCCATTTTGCAAATGTAAGGCCACCCCATAGTGTGATGATCTCTTCTATATTATTAGTCTCCAATCCTCCCTGCCACCGAAAGTGATAGTATCATCATGACTCTAAATATATGACTTCCCCACACCCACGTCTTCGTCAGTTACTGCTCCCGTCAAAATATACACTAGGGAAAGTCCCCATATTGTTCTTGATGACAACCTTCCTTAGTTTTGTCACTAACTCTTGGGACCAATCTTTGAAAAATAAGTAATAGACTTCATGATCACCTCCCATACCTTCGGCCTCTTGCCTTCAAACATCCACAAATTTTGACAACGCCATATGGACCATATGACATAGAATGGGAGGGTTCAAAATTTAGGAAAGGCCTTGAACCATTTTCTAAACAAATGCTCTAGTGTTGTTTGTGTACTCATCCGTCTGAGCTTAAGGATAGTCATCACCCCTTTCCACACCTCCTTAGCAAAGTTACATCGGATGAACAGGTGTTCTGTCATCTCTTCTTGTATCCTACACATTAAGCATATACTCGGGCCTAGATAACCTCTACCCTGTAAATTATCCCATGTAATAATTCTATGGTGAGTGGCCAACCATCCAAAACAAATAAGATTCATAGATACCCCCCATCGCCACGATGTCGAGTACCAAGTTTTATAACAGAAAATATTTTCAGTCAGCGGGAGACTCTTGTATATCTCGTTGACTTTCGGGCTTTCATTCTTCGTTATACCATCCCACTAATCCTCCTTCCACAATGTATATACCCGAGGCATTCAGTTTAGTAATGAAATATTCCCATTCTATGGCCAACTTACCAGTCAATCCAATATATGTAGCCTTTAACCAAGACGAGTGAACGTTGAATTGCATGTGTGTGTATGCAATATGTGCAAATTTGGTGATACCCTTTTCATATAGAGTGATAATGAGATCAGTCGAAAGATTTTGATTTCCTTCGAAGCCCAATAATACATCCAACCCAATCTCTGTCCTCCGACCATCCCTAATAGGCCATATCGAAAAAACCAACTACCAATGTTGATTCTTCCACATGCTCCTCCATATGTATGATGCTCCTACAATTATTCTTTCCCCCAACCTTGACCATGTCGAGAGATATTGACTCTTCATATATTTCTCCCTAATGACTTTTCCCCAAGCTTTGTTTCCATTTGTGGCCCTCTAGAAGCTTTTAATGATCAATTCATAGTTAAAATTATGTGGCTAAATATGACCCATCCCCCTTCTGCAATCGGTTTGGTGATTGTCCTCCATATAACCAGATGGATTTTTCCCTTCAGATCCTTCCTTGACCAGATAATCTTTTCCATAATCGCATCGATCCTGTGACAAACTTCCATATGTAATAAAAAAAATGCATCCAGTACACCAAGATGTTCTAAAGAGTATATTTAACTAAATTCAATCGCCCACCCAATGTTAACCACTTGTGTATCCACCCAGAGAATTTTTTATTCAATCGATACAACAACTAGGTCCAATTTTTTGTTGCTATAGCTATTAGCCTTAAATGGAAACCAAGGTATTTGAAGCGCTCCTCCAAACTAACCTCTGAGATCTCAAATAAATTGCGTACATCCCTACATCGAGGACTATTAATATCATATGTGATCAATTTACAAATTTCACCTAGCTCATAAAAAGGCGTGAGGCCTCACTAAATGTCTTGATATGTTTATAGATCATCCACCAATCCTCATTGTCGTTCATGCCTCCAAATAAAAAGTCATCAAAAAACATGATGTGTGTGAATTGTATATTCCTGGTAACCATCACACCCTTCATTCTATCACTGATTTTAGAAATTCTTAGTTTATAGCTCAAGCAGTCAATTACCAAAATAAAGAGGAGAAGAGATAGTGCACTATAACAACCCTCGTGAAAATTCCATGTAATAAAATTTAATAAAGGCAAAATAAGACCACGGTCATGGGACCCTTATTCCAAGCTAAATGTTGGGAAAAAAATCCTAGTGCGTGTGTTTAATTCAGTTTATTATGGCTAAGGAAATTAACAAAGGAAATGACAAAGGATTTGGAAAGGCAAAGTGGCATTTATTTATTAAATAATGGAAAATAGGAGAAAAATAAGGTGAAAGGTCACAAGTTGCATGTGAGGAGGGAAATGAATGAAAATAATGGAAAATGAAGAAAATAGAGGCCTAATTAGTAAAAATGCTTATGAAGATTAGTTGGAAAGCTTTTTTCTCAGTATTTTGTCAGTTATATGGTGGAACTCTCTCTCTCTCTCTCTCTTAGACATTTGGAGTTTTCTTGGAGCACTTTGGCATTGGATCAAGAAAGGAAAAGAATGCAAGAGGAAGGAAAGAACAACCAAGGAAGAGCAGGATCAAGTAGCTACAACAGGATTCTTTGTAGGTATCGATTTTCATGTGTGATTTCCTTGTTGAATGCATGGTATTGCATGTGGTTCTTTGCTGTCATGGCATGATTTTTGCCAGGCGTGACAATGTTTTCAGCCTAGCCTTGCGATTTTTGGATAGCCATGGTGTGATGGGGTTCTCATGTTTGGTTGAGCTGGATTTCCAGATGTATTTTAAATTGAGTGAGCTGGATCTTCGAAAGGAAAAACACATGGCCAAGTGATCCCTGAACCAAACTGTGGATTGCGGTAAAATCACTAGTCTAGTGACCCTTGAACCAGATTGTGGGTTGCGGTAAAGCCAGGTATTATGTTCCTTAGTGGGCCTAGGAATCCTTGACCGATTAATGGAAGTATATATCGTAAATCCTAAAGGTGGTTTTCCTTGATTAGACCTAGGAATCCTTGCCGGTAAATGGCGAGATATACGATAAATCCTAGAGGGTGGAGTCTTGGTTTAGGGAATAGTGATCTGGTGTGGATTTTGGCAAAGCACGAGAGATTAGGAGAAAGGAAAATTCCTCATGGTGTAGGTGGAGAAATCCAATTGCATTCATGATTTTTTTATGGCCTAATGATCCAGAATGGGTTGCGGTAAAGCCTAGTTTGTATTGATGAGGGAGAGGTGGTTTAGCCTCAAGATGCCCTGGTTGGTTCTTTTGGTTTGATTCCCACATTCATGCTTGGAATATGGCACGAGGGTGATTGGATGAAGACATATTTGGCTCAACCAATCTACGGTCGAGTGGAATGTGGTAGTCTCATCCTGGGTTGGCTTTTTCATTCATTAATAAGAGGTTCTTTCCTTCACATATTATTTGTAAATGTATTGGTTTATATGTGGATTATATGGCTGATGTATCCTTGATATTTCTATTATTATTATTTTGGTTATAAGCATGTATTATGACAGTGATGATGTATAGATATCCTCATGTTTTTATTTCTAAATGAATGAACAATGTATCTATGACCTAATATATGATAATGTAGCTAATGATGTAAGGGAAAAATGCTTCTTAAAGATCCTCAGATAAGTATGAGACCCCTATGCTTAGATATGTTGTTTAAACCTGTAGATTACGTATTTTTGACATGTTTGACAAAATTCTTGTCATGGCTAGTAGGGGTCAAGTCTATACCTTATCAATGTTTTTGAAAATGTATCATTATTCCATTGTTATAATTCATTTCTGAACCTGTCATTGAGTTCTGGGCAGTGACCTAAGATATGGGCCTGAAAAAGTGGCTAAAATCCCGGGGATGTTGACATTGGTCTGAGGAAAAAAATTCCCAGATCCATGAATGCCCATACCATGGGAGTGTCCATAGCCTCCTAGACACACCCTTGTCCATATCAAGGGAGTTTTTGAGGGTTTCAAAATGGTTTAAAAACTCAGTGGGACTAAGGGGCTAGTTACCTAAGTGGTCGGGATGGCCCCTAGAAGTTTTTTTTTGATCTGGAAGGTTTGTGTGATGTGGTTCCATTGATTCCACTTCCTTAAGGTCACCTAGGAGGTTGAATCCCATTATAGTGGCCTCTCATCATATGTTTACCTTGGTTTGATGGTTACTTGGGTATATGTGGGATGAGGGTGTTACAGAGTGGTATCAGAGTTGGTTGCGCTCTCTTTGTGTCATATTTGTTACTACATAGTGGTATCAGAGTGTGGTTGCACTCTCCTTGGGTGAATGTGCTTGTCATGCATACATGTCTATTGCATATGTGTTCCTTATGCTTGTGGTCTATGTGCTTGTTGTGTATGCATGGTGGTGGTCATTGTCGCAGTTATGCCACCATGTTGAATTTGATGGTGTTGTTGTTGGATGTGATTTTCATGAGCGCATGTCGGTTATGCATGTCAGTGTATTGCATGCATTGTCATGGTTATATTTATTGTCCATGAGGTCATTGTAGGAATTTTAGGTCATCATGATGTTGTTGATATTTTATGATGCTGATATGTTAGTTGAGATAAAGCAGGAGATGTAGATCATCAAAGTGAAGTTGCAGCACTAGACTTCAGGGTAAGAGCAGATCGTCATACATGTATTTTATGTTTGGCATGCAAGTATGTTAGTTAATGGATTTTTATAAGAATTGTGGCTACTTATATACATGTTTTTCATTTTATTGTTGTTGTGGTTACATGCATGATAGATGTTAGCGAATCAGTGTGGTCATATGCATGCGTGTTGAATAGTCATGAATAATAGTAATGTATTGTTACATGCATTATTGTTGTTGTTTTTCGTTAATTAACTTGGTGATTCTGTTTTATGTTGTTGATGAGTATGTTATATGTTTACTCGTGGTTATTATATTCTAGTTAGATTGATGATTAGGGTTATTGTATTAAGATCTTGATGTTATATGTATCATGATAATCTAGAATGAACTGTGAAAATGGTTATGGTTACGATATTCAGGTATGAGCCAACATATTTGTGATATTGTGTCATACTCATTTGGATTGAATGTGTAAATTTGATTGTTATGCATGAATGACAATTGTTTATGAACCTACGAGGTGAACATGTTAGCTATTCAATGTTATGGATATCATGACCTTATTTATGATTGAGTTGATATGTTGTGAAGCTATATCATTATAATTAGATTGATTGTGCATACAAGATAGCCTCCCTTGAGATACATTAAGGTATGAATTTTCTTATGGCGTGTACTTGGTGCTTCACTGTTTGATTATGTTGTCTATCTTGCATTGGTGTTTGTTATGTCATCTAGTTGATTTACCTAACATGGTGCATTTATGAGTTGTTTGAATGTTTGACTAATCTAATGATATGATTATGTGTATCTAATATTGCATGAAGTAATGATCTTGTTTTAAGATGGTTGTACTAACACACTATATGTTGAGATAGCTGATGTGTATTTGAGTATAAGTAGGTGGTAGTTGTAGTATTATGGTTTTGAGTATTAGTCGATTATGACATGGTTGCTAGTTTTGGTAGAGGTTGATTTTAGTTAATAGATATGACGTCTTGATGATTAGAACATGTGATTGACATGTGTGAATATTTTCAGGAAAAATATGATTGGTATTAGCATGAAAATGTAACTATTTATTTGTTTATATAACTAACAGTTGGGTAATGTGACGGTACACAGTAAGTCTTGATTGCATCAAGACAAGAGAAAGGGATTGGGTAAGAATTCCTTTGGCTATGTTTGTAAACGTTAATACCAAACGAGTGAGTGCTGTGCATATAAGAAGTCTTCTCAACTTAGATTTTGGATGACATTATAAGGATATATGTTATATTTTTGAACATGTATTTGGTAGGTATATTAGATAGTTTCTAGTTATGGCTAGATTCGTCAAGGAATTGGAGTCCCATAAGAGATGGTATGAATGTGTTCAATTACAAGTCAATGTGCTTGGCATAGAAAGGTAAGGAAACGGGTATAATGTATATTTATTTATGCATTGACAATTATGTTTTTACAATAGTATGATGCAGGGGATTTTATGACAAAAGAGTCGGCCATGAAATCTTGAAGAAGGGTCAAATTGATATTTCCCTTGGAAGCATTGGGAATCCATGGGGATTGAGTCATGGTGTTTGTTACTATTTTTATGTTTTTGGTCTTTGTCATTTGTTTGTGCTTGATCTGTACTTTTGTTTATCTTTGGTGCATGATCATACCACTTCGTTGTGGTGTCGTATTGCTTTTGGTTTTTCATGGTATTATTCTTGCTTACTCTTCTTCATACCTTTTATGTTTTGAGACTCTTCGGAATTATTTGGGAAGAAGGAAATTTAATGGAGCTCGGGGAGATATTTGTGGTACCCAATAGGTAATGTAAGACCTGTATGATGCCTAGTGCATGAGTAAAGGGAAAGGAAAGGTAATAATATGATAGTCGGTTGGACTAGTTGGGTCCCTCGTGGTAAATGGATGGTGGCAGAGCAGTCATGAGAAAGGTAATAAGGTAAGGTTAAGTAAAGGGATTTGAGGCAATATATGCCTTGGCTAAGTTGGGAAATGTGGTTCTAAATGTGGTGCATGTTGTGTACGGATAAAGGAAATTATCTTAATCTTGAACTTATTCTATCTGGTAATTATGTTGTGATCATGATTATGCTGATGTTTATATATCTATACATGTATATATGTATGTATGTCGTGTCTGATGGGGTCTTCATGGATCATGTTTGTTTAATGCTAAATATTTATATGTATATATTGTTGGGTGTGGAGCCTAATTATCTTGTTTAGTTTGTATCACAACGTTGGACCCCTATACCTTAATGGGACGGCAATGCCGCCTATAATTAAACGCTGCCTAGGGGGTCCAAGGGGGGCAGTTGTGACTTTATGGAGCCCCCCCTGGTGGGGGGTTTCGGGGGCAGCACCCGCGAGGATAAAAACATATGTAAAATTTCCTTGTAAAATTATAGTAATTTCTAGTCAATCTGGGTCGTTCATTAGGCGGATGATCTAACGGTAGAAGTTATGTTTAGCTTAGGGTTTTTTTCCCTAGAAGGAAACCCCTCGCTTGTATGAGGGTATTGTATTGCGATTGTGTATTGTATGCATATTCTCAGAGCGAGAAACAGATAGGGAGACTGTGAGAGAGAACAAAGGATATTACAGCGGATCTGTTGTAGGTTGTGTCTCTTCATTTTGTTGGATAATAGAAACAAAGGACTAGTTGTTCGAGGTGGATGTAGCCCAAACTGGATGAACCACGTATATTTGTTTCTCTCTGGTTTTATGTGTTTTGTGTGCTTGTTTTTTCCGCATATTTTATGTTGTGCATTTCTCTGTAATATATAATTTTCTAACATATATGTGTGTATGTATGTCGTTGTATGATAGGATGATTATTGTTTTGTAATAATCATTATATATGTATCGATGTCGATGTATAACATGGTTGTTAGGGATCGTTCTCATGGAGGAATGATTGCGTATGCAGGTGAATGAGATGAAGAGGTTCTTGGTCTTATGAGGAATCAAGTGGGAAGAGTAACCCTGATAATTTATGAGGTCAATATCATGTGGATATGAATTGATATTGTATGCTTGTAATATGCCTAAGTTTATGTTATGGACAGGTAATGTTGAGGGGTACATCAGCGAAGTGAAATTAGTCTAATCTACGACATGGTAGGATAATCATGGATAGTGAAAAGGCACTAGAGGCAGGGTTGCTTTGTGGAGTCAACGTGTGGTCTATGGATGTGCAAAACTATTATTGTGTATATGTTGTGCATGTTTTATATTCAATGATTGCACCTATGGTGATATGTACATGTAACATATGTAGTATTGTGCGTATATGATGTTATACACATGTTATATATATGGTGTTGTGTGTATATAGCATATGCAGTGTTGGTTATAGATGGTGCTATGTACATGTTGGATATGCGGTGTTGTGTACATATCATACTGTGAACATGTTAGATATGCGGTGTTGTGTGCATATGATGTTATGCGCATGTTGGATATGCGATTTTGTGTACATACGATGCTGTGTACATGTTGTATATGCAATGTTATGAACATATAGTGTTGTGTGCATGTTGTACATGTGGTAATATTTACATATGGTTTTATGTGAATGATTTTACATGTGGTGTTGTGTGCAGGTGGTGTTGTGTACATGTTGTACATGTTGTGTTGTGTTCAGATGGTGATGTTAACATGTGGTTTCATGTACATGTCGTGCATATGGTGTTGTGTACATATGGTACTGTATACACGTTGTACAAGTGGTGTATTGTACATGTGGCGTTGTGAATACATTGTGCAGGTGGTGTCGTGTACATGAGATGTTGTGTACACGTACAGGTAGTGTGGTGTATAGGTGGTAATTTGTACATGTTGTGCATATGGTGTTGCGATTTTGTGTATTTGGGGTAGCATTAGTTGTTCTCTACCTCCCAAATTTTGTGGAGGGACTAGAGTACACTTGATCTACAAGACCCAGAAATGGATTTGAGAAATTTCAATTGGTGTCCAAGTTATTCAAATAGTTAATTATTTTTAATGGATTTCCTAAGTCTAACTTAGGAAAATAAAATAATTAAAGTGAATAAACTAACACATGTGTTGAAATTGTCTTAAATCACATGGATCAAGCAATATTTTAATCTCAATCATTGATGGATGATTTAATCTAGGTCGTTGAAGGGTTCAATGAAAAAGTATAAGAGAAAGGCTTGAGGATTAGTTGACACACAAAATTTTGGTAGAACTAAGGAATAGATCTGGAATTCTAAGGCGAGTTTTCTAAGAATTTCCAGAGGGATTTCCTGTAGTGAGAGGTAGTATTAGCCAAGGGAATGATCTAATTCCATGGCCAAGAGACAGCAGGAGGCAAGAGGAGCAACAGCAAGGACAACACAGAGGGGCTTCAAAGCCACGTAGTCCAGCAAGGATAGCGCAGAGGCATCTAGGGCCATGCAGGGCTAACACTAGTCTAGCAGAGGCAGCGCAAGGGTAGCGTAGACCCTCCAGGGGTGACAAAGGCCCTCCTAGGGCCACACAAAGGCTGACACAGACCTTATAGGGAAATGTTGGGGCTTCAGAAGTTGAGATGAGGGTTTCTATGGTCAGATCCAAACTGAGTCATGTAAATCCCATTTGAGGGTGTGGATCAGTCAGATATTTGGCACTAGATCTTTAGATTAGCTGCATATTTGATATCTTTTATTCTCTATCGGGTTTTCCAAGGTTGGAACCTAGATTTTTTGTACTCGGAACTACTTAATAATAACCCTCATATCTGTCGAACCGATTTTCCCACTCTGGGTTTTCCTAGGGACTTATGTCCAAAAATCCATGTGTCACTTTGTTGCATGAGCATATTATTCAGTAAATGATTTGCATGTGTAGGTTGTAGTTGTGTTTATTTTCGGTATTTTATGAATCTAATTTATGGAAATAACTTGTATTAATTAAATCAAGTAGGAGGAAATAAACCAATACACCGCAGTAGATTTTTCACATGGTATCAGAGGGATAGAAGATCAAGCTAAATCTCTAGAAATCAACTGAAGAAATATTTTTCTGCAAGGTGGAAGAAGAAGCAGCAGATCCGGAAAGGGCATCTTGACAGCAAGGGAAATCAAATCGAGGAAACAATGCTGAAGTTGCAGAAGGCCTCTAGGCTTACACAGACCCTTCCCAGGGCAGCGTAAGGACTGAATCACCCAGTCTAGGGTTACGCAGTCCACTTATGAGCAGTGTTTGGACTGCGTTGGGCCAGCTAAGAAGACGCTGGCCAGTCACTTCTCTTGTTGCAAAAGAATTCAGCCAAGATCTAGAAGTAGTGCTTCTGATCTTCAACAGTGTTGGTGGGGTAGAGATTCTGCAGGTACAGAATTGTGCCTAGCTAAGGCAACAAAGGCGAGAGGAAGACAGTCATTTAGCAGATCTGAGCCAAAAAGATCTGAGATTCGATCAGGAGGATAGGAGAATACTGTCTGTTTTAACTTTGGTGTAATATTTCTAGGAGGGAAGCCAGTTTTAAGCAGAATCAGCTACTAGAGGGTTTCTAGTCACCAAGACACCCAGATCCAGAGGGAGAAGTATTGTTTTATTCATATATGAGAAAAGATGGCTTGATATGTACTGAGTGTTGTGAAACCATCTCCAAAAAGAGAAGAAAAGAGATATCAACGCCTTATAAATTATCCACTTCGAGGGGGAAACCTCCAATACATTACATGAATGAACAATTCTTGGATGATTCAAATTACAAAACCTCCTTTCTATATATAGGATTCCATGGGGCCACAATGTAATCCTAGTGGGGCCACAATGTAATCCTAGCCGACCTAACAATAATAATTTAAGGGCACAATAATAACAAAATGGGGGTTACAAGGGTACAATAATAACAATAAGGGGGTTACACTAACAACAATAAGGGACTATACTAGTAATATAGGGACCTAACATGCCTCTCTCCTTCAAAAAAGTGTTGTCCTCAACGCTTGAGTAGCTCTGGGTGCTTCTGTATAAAATTCTCATCCTCCCATGTAGAATCTTCAGTGGGTAAGTTCTTCCACTTGATGAGATACTCTAAAATTGATCGATTTCATAGCTTTCGAGTTCTTGTTTCCGTGACCGCTTCAAGTTCCAACATGATTTTTCCTTCCTCATCAAGTTCTGGCAATATTGTTTGAACTGGAATATTTTCACCTATAACCTTCTTTAAACGTGAAACATGCAAAACTGGATGCACTCGTGAAGAAGCAGGAAGCTCCAATTTGTATGCCATAGTACCAATCTTTTACAACACCTTGTAAGGACCATAGTACTTTGGCAATAATTTATTATCCTTCTTAGCTTGCTTGAGGGATATTTGTTTGTATGGTTGTAGCCGTAAAAATACCCAATCTCCTACATCAAAACTTCTCTCGCTGCGATGTTGATCTTCCTGTTGTTTCATTCGATTTTGTGCCAACTTCAGGTTATCCTTTAAGAGTTGAAGAACTTCTTGCTGATGCTCGATGTGATCTTCCACTGCTTAAACCTTCGAATTTTCTCTTAAATATGATGTGATGGATGGTGGATGATATCCATAAAGTGCCATAAATGGGGTCATTTTTGCTGCAGTATGGAAGGAAGTGTTATACCACCATTCAGCATGAGGTAACCACTTGACCCATTGTGTTTGTTTATCAGATACAAAACAACGAAGATATCATTCCAAACATTTATTTACGATCTCAGTTTGACCATCAGATTGAGGATGATAAGATGAGCTATGAGCTAATTGAGTACCCAAACAAGAAAATAACTCCGTCCAAAAATTTCCAGTAAAAATGGGATCTCTGTCGCTCACAATAACCCTTGGGCTTCCATGTAGCTTTTGAATTGTGTCCATAAATGTAGTAGCAACTGTATTTGCTTTAAATGGATGAGATAATGCACAAAAGTGTGCATACTTGGTAAGTCTATCAACTACCACCATGATGACACTCTTTCCTTCAGACTTAGGTAAACCTGTGATAAAATCCATTGAAATCTCCTCCCAACGTTGACTTTGAATGGATAAAGGTTGTAGAAGTCCCGGGGTCTTAATTGTTTCCACTTTATTCTGCTGGCAAACCAAACATTCCGCCACAAACTTTTGAATATCAGATTTAAGGCCATCCCAAAAAAATTCTTTCTTCACCCCGTGGTAAGTTTTTAAAAATCCTGAGTGTCCTCCTAAAGGAGAAGTGTGCAATTCCAGAAGAATCTTTTGTTTTAGTTGGGAATTCTTACAAAGATATAAGCCATCTTTGTACCATAAGGAATCATTTTTCCAACTAAATGTATCAGATGTACTAGGATCTTGCTGCAACTTTTGAATGAGTGTCCATACATCTTTGTCCTTCTTCCATTCATCTCTTGCTTCGGTTATCCAATCTGGTTTGATAATAGAAATGGCACAAAGCAATGCTTCCACCTCTTCATTCTTTCTTGAGAGTGCATCTGCAACAACATTAAGCTTTCCTTTTTTGTAGATTATTTCAAAGTCATAACCCAACATCTTTGTGACCCATTTTTGCTGCTCTTATGAGGATAGTCTTTGTTCCAAAAAGTGTTTAAGACTATCATGATCAATTTTTACCTTTAAGTGTCTTCCCATTAGGTAAGTTCACCATTTATTTAGTGCATGCAGTATTGCTAACATTTCCTTCTCATAAATAGGTTTCTGTAAATACTTTCCTTTGATTGGACGACTTTCAAAAGCAATGGGTCTTCCTTCCTGCATTAAAACGACACCAATTCCATTTCCTGAGGCATCACATTCCACAATAAAGGTTTTTGTGAAGTCTGGCGTAGCTAAGACCGGTGCTAGGCACATTGCCTCTTTAAGATGTTCAAAGGCCTTAGTTGCTTCAGGAGTCCATGAAAATGCATCTTTCTTCAATAATGTTGTTAGAGGTGCCGCTATTCTCCCATAATTCTTAACAAACTTGCGATAATACCCTGTTAACCCGAGAAATCCTCGCAACTGCTTTATGGTTGTGGGGACTTTCCATTACTTAATGGCTTTAATTTTGTTAGGGTCTACCTTAACACCCTCGTGAGATACAATATGACCCAGATATTCCACCTCTTGTACTCCAAAGAAACATTTGGATGTTTTTGCATATAATTGTTTCTCCTGCAATAGTTTGAGCACCCTATCAACATGTTAAACATGATCCTTCCAAGACCTACCGTAGATTAGTATATCATCAAAAAATACTAGCAAAAATTTTCTAAGGAAGGGTTTGAAAATGGAATTCATCAACCCTTGAAATGTAGAAGGTGCATTGGTAAGGCCAAAAGACATGACCAAAAATTCATAATGACCCTCATGAGTTCAAAATGCTGTTTTTGGAATATCTTCAGTCTTCATTCTAATTTGATGATATCCTAAACGAAGATCCAACTTGGTAAAATAAATTGCCCCATGTAATTCATCCAATAATTCATCAATCACAGGAATGGGAAATTTATCTTTAATGGTGAGCTTATTGAGCTCCCTATAATCCGGACACATTCACCATGACCCATCCTTCTTGTGTACCAATACTACAGGAGTAGAGAAAGAACTTTGACTAGGTTGAATTATACCCGCCTCTAACATTTCTGCAATCATACGTTCAATTTCGCTCTTTTGGACATAAGGATATCTATAAGGCCTGATGTTTGGAGGAACACTTCCTGGAATCAAATGAATAGCATGATCATGATCACGAATAGGTGGGAGTCCTTTTGGAGTTTCAAAAACCTTGGAATGATTGTCCAAGACTTTTTAGAGATCTGTAGAAATAGATGATTTTGATGTTGGAACTTCTAGTGAGCATAATTGTGAAATTATGCCTCGTTGTTCTTTCTTTAGAAGCTTTTTCATGACATTAGATCTTATTATCTTTCCCGACTTCCCTGCAATGCCCCATAATTCGACTTCCTTTCCTTCTGAAAAAATTTTCAAGAAAAGTTCTTGAAAATTAAAAGCTACCATCCCCAAAGATTGTAACCATTGTACTCCTAGTACAACATCAACACCTCCCATAGGAATGGAAATCATTGGACTATTCAATGCATATTCCCCCATGGTTAGCTTGATATTATGGCATTTTCCAGAGCAATTTATAGTTCCTCCATTTGCAACCATCACTTGACATTCTGGTGCTGGGTATATGAAACAATTCAATTCCTTGGCTACCTTACAATGAATAAAATTATGGGTACTACCTGAATCAATCAACACTATTACCATTTTCTTCATGATATGTCCTTCTATCCTGAGAGTTTGAGGAGTGGTAATTCTTGCCAATGCATTACACGATATGGTCGGACTCATTTCTTCCTCTTCTTGGGTTGGTTCCTAGTGTATATCCTCTTCTTGTTCATTTTCTTCTTCCTCTTCACAATCTATGTAAAATAATTTCTTCTCAGCACACTTATGACTTTTAGTGTATTTTCTATCACAACTGTAGCAAAGCCCTTTTGCACTTTTTTCTTCCAATTGTTGTGGTGTCAACCTTGTAGGTTGTGGAAATCTAGGAGTAGCAACACTTCCCTCTTTATAGAAGCGAGTGGTAGGATTCCTTGTCACCATAATTTTACATTAAAATTTTCTTGCCAACCTGAATACCTTCTCCAATGAATCAGGTTCCAAAATGTGAACTTCATGTTGAATGTTATCCTTTAAAGTACCTATGAAGAGATCAATCCTGTGTTCCTCTGGAATATCAGTTACCCTTATATTCAACTTTTGGAAGTCCTCAATGTGCTCCCCCATTAAACCCTTTTTTTTGAGATTTATCAATTGGCTAAAGGTGTTTCTCTTTGTATCCTCATAATGTGCTATCATTTCCTCTGTAAAAATTGACCAAGTGACAATTTTTTTACGGGAGAAAATCCATCGATACCATACAAATGTATTTTGTTCTAAATTCAAAGTTGCAATGCGTACCTTTTGTGTGTTTTGCACATTATGGAGATAAAAATATTGGTCCATCTGTAGTATCCATGTTACAGGAACCTTTCCATCAAACTTCCTCATATCCATTTTTGGAATATGGTGGTTCTTGCCGCCAACATTAGATTTTATGAAATCATGATTAACATTTATTTTGTTCTCATCATTAGTTTCCTCTACTATCTTTTCACCATTAGGAAACATTTCTTGTATCAACTTTGTCAAACCTTCCATGTCTACTTTTAGATCATTCTTCATGTTTTCCATTTTCTCATCGATCTTAGCTTCCATGTCATCCATCTTAGATTCCATGCCAGCTTCCATGCCCTCTATCTTATATTCCATGCCATCTATCTTAGATTCCATGCCATTCTTCAAACCATCCATCTTAGATTCCATGCCATTCTTCAAACCATCCATATTAGATTCCACGCCTTTCTTCAGACCATCCATCTTAGTTTCCATGCCTTTCTTCAAAACTTCCATGTCATTTTTTTTTGCTCTTTGCGAGAGAAAAATTTGTTGCACTTGCTCTTGTAATTTTGATATGTCATGTTGCCATTCTTCGTCTTCATGAGTCATAGTAGAGCTTTCTAAAGGCTTAATGGGTGTTGAATTATTTTTAGGGGCCATTTTAGAATCCAATAATGATATCTATTCTATAATATGCCCTTGGAATCAATTCAACTTGATTCTTCAAACAAGACTTATGAAATTCAGAAAAAAAAATAAAAAATACACACCTTTTATTTTCTTTTGAGGAGCTCAATATTGAAATTGAATTATCTCTATAATTGAGGATCCTCAATATCTGAAATTTATCCCTATAGTAGCCCTCTGAAGCTTCTTTCAAATGCCATAGGTTTGATCTGATTTGGATTCTTCAAGGAAAATTTATGTCCAATCTCCCACAATGACCCAATTTTGGACTAGTTCAGTAGAGCGAACTTGTATGACTTGCCACGTGTAAGTGTTTCCTCCTTTGGGTCTGAAATTAATAAACCAAAAACTAAAGTATATGTACTTGCGACCACTTTTTACAGCATTCCAATCTGATGCTCAAAGAGAGAGCTATGAAGATTTTCCCACGATCACCTCTTTGAGATGAAATTCAGAAGCCTAAAAAATCCCTAACTTCCACAGATCATATCTCCAAAAATATTGTGAACCAATATATGAAATTTTGTGACGATGTTCCTTAGGATTGCGGCTTCACACTCTAAAAATTTCATCTTCTGAAACTTCGTAGAAAAAAGTTTATTACGAAAATACCACGATGACCTGTTTAGGTTAAATTCAGGAGCCTGCAAAATGACCTAACTTGCACAGATCATATCTCCGAAAATATTGTGAACAAAACTCTGAAATTTTGTGACGATGTTCCTCAAGATTTTTGCTTCGCACTCTAAAAATTTCAGATTCTAAACCTTCGTAAAAAAAAATTTATAGCGAACATTCCACGATGACCTGTTTGGAGCAGCGAAACCCTAGAATCTCAAAGCTCTGATACCAAATGTTGTGAAACCAGCTTCAAAAAGAGAAGAAAAGAGATATCAATGCCTTATAAATTTTCCACTTTGAGGGGGAAACCTCCAATACATTACATGAATGAACAATTCTTGGATGATTCAAATTACAAAACCTCCTTTCTATATATAGGAGTCCATGGGGCCACAATGTAATCCTAGTGGGGCCACAATGTAATCCTAGCCAACCTAACAATAATAATTTAAGGGCACAATAATAACAATATGGGGGTTACAAGGGTACAATAATAACAATAAGGGGGTTACACTAACAACAATAAGGGACTATACTAGTAATATAGGGACCTAACACTGAGGGATCAAGATAGATTGGACAGGATGTCCAACTTTGTTATTTGGAAGGCCAGAATCCTCTTGGTTCTGGATGAGTATGGTCTCAAAGATCATGCAGAGAAAACACTTGTTGTACCAATCGATGTATATCCACTCAAGAAGTATGAAGAAAATCAAGCACGGACGATGTGATTGATCATAGACAGAGTCAAGGACCACGTGATTCCTCATATTGCTAGTAAGAATACGGCACATGACATGTGGTTAGCCTTGGAAGTGATGTACCAAGGAGGCTCGGTGCAAAGAATAATTCTTCTTGAGAATTAGATGTGGATGTTCATGATATGATGAAGGGTGAAGAGACAGATCCATTCCTCTTCAGACTTCGAGTTATCCGTGACCAGCTGATTGGCAGGGGGTGCTAATCCTGATGAAGGGCTCCTAGTGAGGACGACCCTGAATGTTGTCTCTGAAGATTGGGAAATGTTTGTCCAGAGCATTCTAGGAAGGGCAATGTTACCATAATGGGAAGATATGTGGGCTATTCTCTGCCAAGAGGAGATCATGAGGATCACCAAGAAATAGTCTATCAGTGGAGGAAGCGGATCAACCAGAGTGAAGAAAGAAGAGGAGGAGCATGCAGCCCTTGCATCAAGAGAAAAGAAGCAAGGGAAGAAGAAGAAGGACCTCTCCAAGGTCTGGTGCTTTAACTATAGTGATCTTGGTCATTTCGCGAGAAGTTTTCCTAAGAAGAAGGACAAAGGAGCTTCTGATTCCAAGGTTGCAGCAGCAAATGATGATGGCTCTGACGATGATGCAGCCATGAGTGCTCATGCAACTTGAGAGAAGAGGTGGGGTGACATGGATATATAGAGTATCCATAGACAGTTGGCGAGATCCTTGAGTCAGCCCTACTCTTGGATCACATACGAGCTACGGGAGCCTTAAGACGGTAGCAGGATGAGTCAGGAGATGGTTGAAGATGACCACATTGAAGAGAAAGAGGGATTTGAAGAGCTGAAGAGTGAGCAGCATGATGCAGAGGTAGCAGCAGCGTGGAGGAAGTAGCCTAGAGAGGCTGATGGGATTTCAACAGCGCAGATAATCTGGGCTCACACAATGTAGTGTTGCATCATGACAGTGTCTCCAGGAAGATAATTTGATTCAGCATCCAGGGAGCTCCAATGGTGGAGGGCAACTTGAATTTTTTGTCAAACATTTGGGCAGAGTCTTTTAGTTTTTTACTTCTCAGCAACTGAGTTTCAGTTTATCAAGTAGCAGTGTTAGTGCTATGGGCAACATGGTGCAGCAATTTGAGAGGGAGTTGTAGTACAGATGTGGCAGTGTCAGTGACAGTGGCATGGGTAGCAGTACAAAGAGCAGCAGTGCTATAGATGGTGGGCAGCAGGCCAAGCATCAACAACATAGATCCAGTACTCAAGATCTTGTAATGCATGGTGTGATGTATTGCTAGAGCACGCTACTAATGCTAAGAGGGAGTGTTGAGATTTGTGTATTTGAGGTAGCATCAGTTGTGCTCTAGCTCCCAAATTTTGTGGAGGGACTAGAGTACACTTGATCTACAAGACCCAAAAATGGATTTGAGAAATTTCAGTTGGTGTCTAGGTTATTTAAATAATTAATTATTTTTAATGGATTTCCTAAGTCTAACTTAGGAAAATAAAATAATTAAAGTGAATTAACTAACACATGTGCTGAAATTGTCTTAAGTCACATGGATCAAGAAGTATTTTAATCTCAGTCATTGATGGATAATTTAATCTTAGTCATTGAAGGGTTCAACGAAAAAATATAAGAGAAATGCTTGAGGGTCAGTTGACACACACAATTTTGGTATTACTGAGGAATAGATCTGGAATTCTAGGGTGGGTTTGCTAAGAATTTCCAGAGGGATTTCCTACAGTGAGGGGTAGTATTGGCGAAGGGAATGATATGATCCATGGAAAACAGACAACAACAGGCAAGAGGAGCATCAGCAAGGATAGCGCAGAGGGGCTTCAGAGCCACGCAGTCCAGCAGGGACAACGCAGAGGAATCTAGGGCCACGCAGGGTTGACGTTGGTCTAGCAGAGGCAAAACAGGGGTAGCGTAGACCCTCCAAGGGTGACGCAGGCCCTCCTAGGTCCATGCAGAGGTTGAAGCAGGCCTTCTAGGTCAACGCTGGGGCTTCAAAAGTTGCGCTGAGGGTTTCTAGGGTCAGATCTAGACTGAGTCCTGTAAATCTCATTTGAGGGTGTGGATGAGTCATATATTTGGCACTAGATCTTCATGTTGGATGCAGATATGATATCTTTTATTCTCTATCGGGTTTTCCAAGGTTGGAACCTAGATTTGTTGTACTCAGAACTACTTAATAATAAACCCTCATATCTGCTGAACCAGTTTTCCCGCTTTGGGTTTTTCCGGTGACTTATGTCCAAAAATCCATGTGTCACTTTGTTGCATGAGTAGATTATTCAGTAAATGATTTTCATGTGTAGGCTGTAGTTGTGTTTATTTTCGATATTTTCTTAATCTAATTTCTGGAAATAACTTGTATTAATTAAATCAAGTAGGAGGAAATAAACCAATACAATGCAGTAGATTTTTCACATATGGTACTAGTATACATGTGGTATTGTGTGCATGTCATACATGCTATGTTTTGAATACGTAGTATTGTGTGCATGAGGTGCATGTTGTTTTGTGTACGTGTGGTATTGTGAAGGTGCATTGTGTATTCATGGTATCGTGACGTGTATTTGTTTTATTGTGCTCTATATATGTATATGTATTGTGTTGTGTTGTACACCAGATGTAGGTGTATGTGTTGTGTTATATTGTACACTGGGTGTAGCTGTATGTGTCATATGTTAGTGTGGGTGTGTGTATTGTATGGTGTTGTATATCGTGCGTGGATGTATGTGTTGTGATGTACATTGTGTGTATGTGTACGTGATTGAAGAGAAGCAAGGGCATTGGGTGCTTGCCGGGTGTGGAAACCGATCCAGTGTGTGTACAAAATAACAAAGGAAGAAGTAAAGACCGATGAAGGAAAAGTATCGATATTTTATTTCAGTTTTATTATGCATGTGATCTGTGATTCTAACTTATGATGGTTACATGTGATTTGTGATAACGGTTTATGGTGATTTCATGTGATTCATGATTTAAATTTATGATGGTTTCATTTTGAGATAACTAGTTGCGATATGTGTTGGAAATACTTAGAGGGGGGGTGAATCAATATTCCTTTCAATTAATATTATTATTAATATTTCAAAACATTATTTAATCTTCAATTATTTATCAGTGTTTGTACAATGATAGCAGTAAATAAAAGGAACACAAATGGACACATTTTTTAAGGTGGAAACCCTCTTTGGGACAAAAACCACCTGAATTATTTTCTAATAATTCTTAAATATTCAACTCCAATTGAAAATAAAGCTCCAAATTCCTAGAATCTAGAAAAACATTCTTCTCCAACTCCCACTGAATGGACGCTCCAACACCTAAGCTACAAATCACCCTAGCACCACCCTACCACCCTGAAGTTTTCATAGTATTGAACCTATTGGTGACTTCATGCACCAGCCTAACACCACCCTACCACCTTATAGAAGAATAAAAGAAGAATGGACTCCCGTACTAGGGAAAATGGTCCACTTTACAATGATATAGAATGATGTAGAAGAATAATACACACTAGACCATAACCCCAACTATGACACAACCACCTAATGATGATCCTATACCTCCCGACACTGCCTCTTCAACTCTTGGCAAATAGACACTTGTACAATTTTTACAATGATACATTTACAATGACTTAGTACAATGATACCTTTATAATGACTGTATGTAGTGCTGCCCACTTGAAGAATTCACGTGGTGAAATTCTTGTTGTTATTTTTCACCTTGATTTATTCTCTTGTCATGCTACCCTTTTTTGTACCTTGCTTTGCTTTGCTGCCCTAGAAAGTCTGGTCCTTTGCAGCCACTGACAACACATGATCTAACTTTTTCTTGCCTTCTAGGATCTCGATATTGAATCTGGTGTATCTCTATTATTTCAGATCCCCAATATATGATTTTCGGTTCTGTAGTATTCCTCTGAGTCTTCTTTCCAATTCCACAGGTATGACCCAATTTGGGTTCTTCAAGGGAGAGTTATGCCCAATCTCTCACAATGACCTAATTATGGACTCGTTCAGTAGAGCACACTTGTAAGGCATGCCACACATCACTGTTACTTCTTTAGGCTCTAAAATTGATACAAAAAAAACTAAAATCTATGCACTATCTACCAATTTTTACAGAATTCCAATATGATACATAGAGAGAGTGTTATGACGATTTTCCCAAGGTCACTTCTTTGAGATGAAGTTCAGGAGCCTGAAAAAACACTGACTTCCATAGATAATATCTTCGAAAATATTGTGTACCTTGATCTGAAATTTTTACAGGAGCTTCTTCAGGATTTCAGCTTCGTCTCATAAAAAATTCAGGTTCTGAACCTTCGTAGAAAAAATGTTAGAGTGAAAATTCCATGATGACATGTTTCAGATAGAAAAATCCCTACATGAGGAGGATATGAGGATCAAAATTTATATAAATGCTTAGGTTGAGAGGGCCTTCAACAAGTGAACGTGGGAGGGATTTTAGGAGCTTAAAAATTATTAATTATTGAATTTTCAATGACCCATGCCACAACACCATGGGGTTTTAGCCCACTAACTAGGGTTACAAACCTCAAACATGAATATCTCTCAAACCGTGAAGAATTACATGGCGTGCCATATATCAACAGAAACATCTCGACAAGTAGAAGCCATCAAAAACATTCTTAACCTATAATATAGTAATTTGGTAGGTCAAAATTCCCATGAAATATCAGGGTAGCCCTTGGTGCTGCTTGGGTCGACATCAATGACAACCACTGATCAACAATCTCCCCCTTTGGCATTGATGGCAACACAAGTACTCCCCTTGCGATCATGACACCTCTTCCTACAACATTCTCTCCCCCTATGAAATTAATGGAAAAGGGTAACTCTCTTGACACACAACCATCCTGTGGACCTGTACACATTTCCACTCCCCATTTATATTCTGAATAAGGAAAATATAATGAGAACTTGGGAGAATCCCAAGCTTCTGGCGAAGATATTCAAATGCTTCACGAGTAATCTTATGATCATCAACGCTTCCTATCCAATCTACATCTGTAAAGGCTTGAATAATGAGATTGTTACCCTTGGGATACCGCAAGACATATTCTGATATTCCCTTTAGATATTGAAGAATTCTTTTGAGGGAAATAATATCTGATTCTTTTGGTGCTGCTTGGAATCTTGCTACTTGTCAAATTGCTTGCATAACATCTGGTTAGGAGGTTGTTACATATAGAAGACTACCAATAATAGATCTGTACAACCTTTGATCCACATCCTTAGATTAGTCGTCTATGCTCAATTTGCAACCTGTTACCATCGGAGTAAGGATGGGTTTGAAATCTTCCATTTTGAATTTTTTGAGCATTTCCTTGATGTACGTGGCTTGACATATAAATATTCTCTTCTCTTGCTGAGATATTTGAAGCCCTAAGAAGTATGTCAGCTCACCAAATAAAGACATCTTGAACTCACTTTACATATTTGTAGTAAAGTTCTTACTTAGTCGATCATCATTGCTACCAAATATTATATCATCCTCTTTAGCTATTAGACGTGCTTTAGTTGCTTCATCCAGAACATATACCTCATTTGGAGCTCCACTTGTTGTAGCCACAATTTCACCATACCTGCCTTTCTTGATTTCACATTTTGTGGAGTTGAATAGTATTGTGTGTACTTGATCACACATTTTTCCAACACTGAGTAGATTGTGATTCATGTTTTCAAACAATAGAACATTCTTGGCTAGAAAATCTTTACTTCCGAGAGTGATGGTACCTGGTCCTATAACATTTGAAGATTCATCATTTCCAAAGGACACGGTTCTATCTTATTCTCTTTCAGAGATACAAATTTCTTTCTATCTCCAGTCATATGTGTTGAGAAACCACTATCAACATACCATACATATTTGTTTTTTTGAGCCTTGAGAGTGAGAGCACAATTATCAATGTTCTTCTTCTTCCATGTTCGTTCATTTTATGGCTTCGAAGATTCTTCTGGAGGATTTTCAAGTCTACAGTCTCTGGCTATGTGTCCAAAGTTTCGACATCTGTAACATTCAATATTATTTATTAAATGTTAAAATCTATTGATGTTTCGTTGAGCCCTGGGAGGTCCATATTTGACAGATCTCCTAGAATTGTATTGGTTCCTATGGTACGTGCGAGATTCTACAGCTTTATGACCAAATTTTCCACATGAATAACAATAGCCATAAAAAATATGTTGGTACCTCAATGGAAATCTTCGTCAAGGAATTGTCTTCCAAGGCTGTTCTTGAGAATATTGTCCAATGAAGTCTACATGCATGTCAGATCTCATAGCTTCATTGTATTTTGTTGTAGAAGGTCCTACTTCTTCTTCTTTGTAATCAAGGCCAGTTCTGTCATTGTAAGATCGTTGATTGTTGATGAGTTCTTCCAATGCCCTTGAGTGTTTGGCATAGTTTTGGACAGTTTTTCCCTTCTTCACTTCCTTACGCAGCGAGACTACTTTGGCTTCTAATGCTTCCCTTTCTTGTTTTCTTTCTTCCAACTTCTTTTGAAGTGACTCTTCAATACATTTGTGTTCTTCAACTTTAATTTTGAGACCTTGAACTTGTTCTTCAAGAGTATTGGAACGGACCTTCTTAGCCTTGAGCTCTTTTATAAGCTTGATTGCCTCCTTAGAAAATTCTTCTATGGTCATCCCTTCTTCTTCATTGTTTGATACCTCTTGTTTGATGTAGTTGGCCGTAAACAACACTCTGTCATTGGCTTCTTCTTCTCTTTCATTGTCTTCATTGGATGATGAGCTATCTTCTTTAAAGAGAAAGTTCCTTTTGAATCCTTTATTTTTTCTTTGTTTGTTGAATTTCTTAAAGTATTTCTTTTCTTTTGAGTTGCCATCACTTCTGTTCGGACATTTTGCTGCAAAATTCCCAACCTCACCACAGCCGAAACATATCAATGGAAGTTTACCCTTGAATTCTCCCTTACCAATTTTTATTTTTCTTGTAAAGTAAGCATATTCTCCATCTGAAAGACTTTCTTCATCATCTTCCTTTTCTTCACACTTGCAGGTGCAGGTCTGTACATTTGAAGGTTGTTTCTCCTTATTGGTTTTCTTAGATGCAGCGAACATAGTTTCTAGATGCGAAGTACCCTCTTCTTCATCAAGTCTCATTTCATATGCTATGAGAACTCCATGTAATTCATCTTTGCTTAGTTTGTCCAGATTTGCACTATATTCTAAGATCGATACCTTTGGGTTGAATCTCCCTGGTAATGTTCTAAGAATCTTTCTTATAATAGTCTTCTCGTCAACAAGCTCTCCCAATCCTTCCATAGTGTTGGTTATTTCATCAACGCATTGGAAGTATGCAACAATGTTGTTATCTTCTTTCATTCTAAGTTGCTCAAAATTTTCTCGGTAGATTTGAAACTTTTCTTCTTTGACATTTGAGACAGCTGCATATATATTCTCAATCTTGTCCCATACATTTTTGGCGGTTTTACAACCCAACACCTTATGATAAGAAGATTTAATAATTCCACTGATAATAATATTCTTTTCTTTTGCATCATTCACCAAATTCTTCTTACCTTGTTCATCCACGGTTGATGTAAATCCATTTTGAACAGTGTCCCATACTTCGTAACCTTGCACCAAGAGATAGACCTTCACTCTTCCTTTCCGTAGTGCAACATTACCGTAATAGAGGTACACCATTCTTGGTATGCTCCATGACCTCCTTCCGCCTGTTAAATATTAAACCGTTATTGAAGGAACCAAGCTCTCGATATCAATTGTTGGAAATACCGAGAGGGGGTGAATCAGTAGTCCTTTCAATTAGTATTATTATTAATATTTCAGAGCATTAGTTAATCTTCAATTATTATCAGTGTTTGTACAATGATAGCAGTAAACAAAAGGAACAAAAATGCACACAGTTTTAAGGTGGAAACCCTCTCCGAGACAAAAACCACCTGAATTATTTTCTAATAATTCTTTAATATTCAAATCCAATTGAAAATAAAACTCCAACTTCCTAGAATCTACAAAATCATTCTTCTCCAACTCCCACTGGATGGACGCTCCAACGCCCGATATTCTTTAGTAGTCAACTGAACGGATGCCCCAACACCCAATGAGCTACAACTCACCCTAGCACCACCCCACCACCCTGAATTTTTCACAGTCTTGAACCTGTTGGTGACTTCATGCACCAGCCTAGCACCACCATACCACCCTATAGAAGAATAAAAGAAGAATGGACTCCCGCACTAGGGAAAATGGTCCACTTTACAATGATATAGAATGATGTAGGAGAATAATACACACTAGACCATAACCCCAACTATGACACAACCACCTAATGATGATCCTAAACCTTCCGACACTGCCTCTTCAACTAGACACTTGTATAATTTTTACAATGATACGTTTGCAATGACTTAGTACAATGATACTTTATAATGACTGTATGCAGTGCTGCCCACTTGAAGAATTCATGTGGTGAACTTCTTGCTGGTGTTCTACACGTTGATTTTTTCTCTTGTCATGCTACCCTCTGCTACACCTTGCTTTTCTTGCTACCCTAGAAAGTCTGGTCCTTTGCAGCCATTGACAACAAATGTCTAGCTTTTCCTTGCCTTCTAGGATCTCGATATTGAATTTGGTGTATCTCTGTTAGTTCAGATCCCCAATATGTGATTTTCAGTTCTGTAGTATTCCTCTGAGTCTTCTTTCCAATGCCACAGGAATGACCCAATTTGGATTCTTCAAGTGAGAGTTATGCCTAATCTCTCACAATGACCTAATTATGGACTAGTTCAGTAGAGCGCACTTGTACGGCATGCCACGTGTCACTGCTTCTTCATTCGGCTTTGAAATTCATATAGAAAAAACTAGATTTCGTGCACTATCTACCTCTTTTTACAGAATACCACTCTGATCCTTAGAGAGAGAGTTATGACGATTTTCCCAAGGTCACCTCTTTGAGATGAAGTTCAGGAACCTGCAAAAACATTGACTTCCACAGATCATATCTCCGAAAATGTTGTGCACCTTGATCTGAAATTTTTACAGAAGCGTCCCCAGGATTTTGGCTTTGTCTCATAAAAATTTCATCTTCTGAACCTTTGTAGAAAAAAATTTAGAGCGCAAATTCCATGATGACCTGTTTCAGATAGAAAACTCCCTACATGAGGAGAATATGAGGATCACAATTTATATAAATGCTTAGGTTGAGAGGGTCTTCAACAAGTGAACCTAGGAGGGATTTTAGGATCTTAAAAATTATTAATTATTGACTTTTCAATGACCCATGCCACAACCCCATGGGGTTTTAGCCCACTAACTGGGGTTACAAACTTCAAACATGAATATCTCTCAAACTGTGAAGAATTACATGACGTGCCATATATCAACGGAAACATCTAGACAAGTAGAAGCCATAAAAAACATTGTTGACCCAGAATATAGTAATTTGGTAGGTAAAAATTCCCATGCAAGATCAGGGTAGCCCCTGTTTCTCCTTGTTTTGACGTCAATGACAACCATTGATCAACAAAATGTTTATATATGATGATTTGATCAAACAAATAATTTGACTTGTTGTGAAAGGAAGTGAACATAATTTCAAGTGTACCTTATTGATGAGATACCAATGAGGTATGATTTTAATTTATTTTGAATCTAATGGCAGTTATGTGCTTGGTATAGGAAGCCCAAAAATTCCTGGTTGGGTGGTTGAAACTGAATACAAGAATTAGCATCATCGGCGAAAGGAATTGGAACATGAAACAATATGATAGTAAAGCACTTTAGGAGTAGGGCCAGTGTGGGACACTAGTACCCAATAGTGTCCATTTATTTCCATGAGCATGTTATGACCTGTATGATGGTTTTGAGGCAGGTATATGCCTTATTTTTTGTATCTTTCGATGCGAGGAAGCCTTTCCAAGGGATGGATCTCCCAGGATAGGGGATGTCGAAGAACTTGGAAGGTGAGTGACTACATGGAAGGCGGTTACCGGATTTCCCAATGGACTGTGTAGCAGAGAAGGGAAGTTCGAGGATGAATTTTTTTTTGTTATTAGCATTTACAGATGGAATAAAATGCACATTGGGAGTGCACCTTGGAACAATGATCTCATAACTGTTCACTGAGGGTACAATAGCACAAGATTTTAGTGTTGGACAGTGGATGTAGATTTGGCTCTAACAATAGATTCTGGACTTCCTGGGAAGGAAGTGAATCCTGGTACTACTTTGAGGGTGGAGGTTTGAGCCTCTAGATTCCCTTATTGCAGATGCAGGCATCCTATCCTTTTATTTGTTGGTTGAGAAAATTTGCATATTTGTATGTGCATATTATTGTAAATACTATATCAAGTTGTATTAGAAATATCCATAGACTGTATTTTTATTTTTTGGTTGAAAAAAATGTGTATGTATATATGTGGTTGCTATTGTAAATACTATAATGAGATGTGTTATAAAGCTCCAGTAAACGATATGTTTGTCATGATTTCAATAGTGGTCATTGTAAATATTTCAACAAGTTGTGTTATAAAGCTCCATGGGCAGTATGTTTTGTTTTTAGCGGTATTTCTGGTTATAAGTGTAATTGAACATGAGGATGGCGTTCCCCGAAGGGGGAGGTTTCTGTAACATCCCTGGTGAAAATTCCATGTAATAAAAGTTAATAAAGAAAAAATAAGACCACAGTCATGGGACACTTATTCCTAGTTAAATGTTGGGTAAAACATCCTAGTGTGGGTGTTCAATTCGGTTTATTATGGCTAAGGAAATTGGAAAAGATAATGTCAAAGGATTTGGAAAGGCAAAGTGGCATTTATTTCTAGAAATAATGGAAAATAGGAGAAAAGGAAGGTGAAAGGTCACATGTTGCATGTGAGGAGTAAAATGAAGGAAAATAATGGAAAATGAATAAAATAGAGCCCTCATTTTATGGTGGAGCTCTTTCATTATTCTCTCTCTCTCTCTCTCACTCTTGGACGCAAAGTTTTCTTGGATCACTTTGGCATTGTATCAAGAAAGGAAAAGAAGGCAAGAGGAAGGAAGGGGAAAGCAAGGAAGAGCAGGATCAAGAAACTACAACAAGATTCTTTCTAGGTATCGATTTTCATGTGTGATTTCCTTGCTAGATTTGAAATGTACGATATTTCGTGTGGTTCTTTGTTGTCATGGCATGAGTTTTTCCACGTGTGACAGTGTTCTCATCCTAGCCTTGTGATTTACTGATAGTCATGGTGTAATAGGGTTATCATGTTTTGGTTGAGCTGGATTTTCAGATGGATTCGAAGCTGGGTGCGGTGGATCTATGAAAGGAAGAACACATGGCCTAGTGATCCCTGAATCAAACTGTGGATTGCAGTAAAGCCACTTTCCTAGTGACCCCTCAGCGAGTTTGTGGGTTGTGGAAAAGCCAGGTATTGTGTGCCTCAATGGGCCTAGGAATCTTCGACCGGTTAATGGCTGGATATACGGTAAAGCGTAGAGGTTGTTTCCCTTTATTGTGCCCAGGAATCCTTACCAGTTAATGGTGGTATATCGAGTAAATAATAGAGGGCAAAGTCTCGGTTTAGGGCCTAGTGATTAAGTGTGGATTGTGGTAAATCCCAAGCGACTAATGAGACAGGAAAAGTCCTCATAGTGTAGGTGGAGAAATATGGTGGTATGCATGCTTGTTTTATGGCCTAGTGATCCAGGATGGATTGTGGTAAAGCCTGGTTTCTATTGATGAGGGTGATATCGTTTAGCCTCGGGATGTGCTGGTTGGTTATTTTGGTTTGAGTCCCATATTCATGCTTGGAATATGGCACGGGCATGATTGGTTGAAGAGATATTTGGCTAAGCCAATCTATGGTCGGGTAGAATGTGGTAGTCCCATCTTAGGTTGGCTTTTGCATTCATTAATAAGAGTTTATTTCGTTGAAATATTATATGTAAATGTACTTGTTTATATATGGATTCTATGGTTGATGTATGCTTCATATTTATGTTGTTATTATGTTGGTTATAAGCATGTATTATGATAGTGATGATGTATGGCTCTCCTCATGTTTTGATTTGTAAATGAATGAAAAATGTATCTATGATCTAATAGATGATAATGTAGCTAATGATGTAAGGGAACAATGCTTCTTAGAAATTCTCAGATAAGTATGAGACCCCTATGCTCAGATCTGTTGTTTAAACCTATAGATTATATATTTGTGACATGTTTGACTAAATGCTTGTTATGGCTAGTAGGGGTTCAGTCTAGACCTTGTAAAGGTTTTTGAAAATGTATCATTTTTCCACTGTTATAATTCATTTATGAATCTGTCATTGAGTTCTAGGTAGTGACTAGGGCTCTGGGCTTGACAAATTGGCTAAAATATCGGGGGATGCTGGCATAGGTCTGAGGAAAAAATTCCCTGGACGCATGCATGGCCATACTGTGGGAGCATCCAAAGCCTCCTAGATGCACCCTTGTCCATATCAAGGGATCATCTGGGGGTTTAATGGTTTAAAAACTCAGTGGGACCCAGGATCTAGTTACCTGAGTGGTTGGGATGGCTCCTGGGAGTTTTGTTGCTGAAGCAGAAGGTCTGTGTGATTTGTTTACATCGATTCCACTTCCTTAAGGTCACCTAGGAGGTTGAATCCCATTATAACATCCTCTCGTCGCATGTTTACCAAGGTCATCTAGTTACTTGGGTAGATGTGGGATGAGGGTGTTACATGCACAACCTTGACATAAGCCCCTTAGGGCCCTAAATAAACCGGTTGGAAACCCATTTATGATGCCTATACAATTTGTAGTATGAATGCAACCCATAATCCAACCTATGTTCTGTGTAGAAATTCCCACCTTATGTAACACCATTCTAAGAAAATCCCAATATATACAATCATATGCCTTAGTAAAATCCACTTTGACCATGCTTTCCCTATGTTTCTTATCCTTCATAGTATGTAGGCATTCTTGATAGATTCCAATTGCATCCCAAATCTTCGTAAGATTCAAGAATCCAAATTGTTTTGGGAAAATGAATGTAGACAAGTTATTATTAATCCACATATCAATAAACTTATAAATAGTCATATATAGTGCATTACAAAGTGATATGGGTCTATAATTGGATAAATATTTAGGTTGATCCATCTTCGGAAGTAAAGTGATGACAGTTTCATTTAGTGCCCTTGAAATAAATCCATTAATTCTTGACTCTTCCGCAGTGACTAAAATTTATGGCAACATAAAATCCTAAAAATGATGAAGCAATTCAATACCCCATCCATCCAGATTGGGGCGTTTCTCTTTTGCAAAATCCTTAATCACATCTAACAACTCATTACTCTAAATCAGTCTTCCGGGCATATCATTGTCCTCCTTTTTAAACATTAGAAGAAGATGTGTAATGATATCTTTTTGTGCAGCATAATCCTGCTCCCTAACTATAAAGTGGCTCTTAAAGTGACTATATGCCTCATGTTCAAGATCACCTTGAATGAATATTTTTAGTTCCTATGTCCCTACGATGCCCCTTATGTAGTTACATTCCTTCCTATTATTATCACGTGCATGGATATACTTCATATTCCTATCCTAGGCCGCCGCCCACAGTGCCCGACTCTGAAATCTTCTTTATGCCTCCTATGCCAACATAATGTTATTCTTCTTCCCATACAACTCAATAATGCTCCTCTTATATGAGTCCGAGAAAAATAATGGATCTACGGGATTGTTGTAATACTCGAGCTCAGTGTCAATATCTGAGAGGGCCTTGAACGCTTTTGATTTATTAATATTTATCCAAGATTTAGCTTCCTTCTTTAATATCTAGATTTTTTATTTAATTCTCCCCATCCTCCCCCCTGTGTAATATATAACCAACTTGTTCCATACTTCTTGCACCACTTTGTTAAAATTCTTATCACTGAGCCAGGTAGAATAAAACTTGAAGGGTAAATGCCCCATTTTCCCCCAATCCTCCCAAGACAGACTGATAGGATGATGGTCTGAGAGGAATGATGAGAATATTGTTGTGGATACCCCCTTAAAAAATCCAAACATTGAGTGTATGATCAAGAAGCGATCTAGACACTTTGAGATACCAACTGGACCAGTACATCCATTCGTCCAATTCAGAACCAAAGGCATCGAGGCAATGTCACACAACTTGTGCGCTTTGATTAGATCCAAAAAGAAATATGTCAAGGGATCCACAGTAGAATACCCCCCCCCCCCCCCCCCCACCCCCCTATTTCCTGCAAACCCACTGAAAATTTGAGATCTCCAACAATAATTATTGAATCCAAATCCAAAATCCTACAGGCAGCTAAATGCTCCCAAAAAACTTTCTTGTCATCGTATGGAGCATACAAATTGATGAAACACATCCGATATGTATATCTTGGACAATGATCTATCAAAATAATACCAACTTCAATACAATATGCCTGAAATTGGAAATGTTCAGGGTTCCAAATTGTACCATTTCCACCCAAATTTCCACGGGCATCAGATGCACACACATACCAATTGGGGTATACCGACAATAGAATGTCCCCCGATTTTTCATGATTTCCCATAGTCTCATGGAGGAAAATTATAGAGGGATTATGTACTTGTACCAAATCCCCAAGTGCCTGAAATTTATGGTCTACACCTAAGAATGGGAGCTATCATGTTACATCCGGACACTTTCTTATATTTAATTGTCTTATTATTCTTATTAGAAGAAGGCCTTGATGGATTTTTTGAGGAAAAAGACCTCCTGATCTCCATGGGTTCCAGACTGAAATATGATGAAAGGGAAAGTGACTCCAAAGCTTTATCTGGAGACGATTGAATACCAATGTTACTAAGGATGGAATGTTGGGACTTTGGCCCTCTGGAATAAAAGGGGATAGAATCAGAAGAATGAATGGGGCCCCATTGATAGTCCTCCCTAGGCCTATTTATAGAATCAATTGGTGGCATCCTCGACTTCTCAGGAACCAATGGATCATCAACAATGTAAGCCTCCGAATAACCGCAAACCTCCCCCATAACAAGATGCCCTCCAAAATCATGAGACACAAATTGAAGGGCTTTTGGATTAAGAAATAAATTATCATTCTTATAATAAAAGCTTACTAGAGTAGAAAACTTCGTTTGGTTGAGAATAATGGGAACAATAGCCTCTCTAGTCAGTCCACCCCAGATCTCATAAAAAAATTGTTTTTGTTCACCGTCCACATCAAATCTTCAATGACAAACCTTTTTGAGATGTCCAATTTTAATACAGTGGAATGGAATCCCCAAATAGTCAATGGAGATATTGAATGAATAGGTTCCCCATATAAATTCTAAATTTTCCAGTAAACCCATCCTGAAATCCATCTCCACCAATACCCAAGCCATCCTCTTATCCAGTTCTCCAAGTCGCCCCCCATCCAAGATGTAAAATCTTCTAATTATATTAGCTATATCCAAAATAGCCACCTTGTTCCATAGTTCCAATGGTAGCTTCAAAAATTTAGCCCATACCAGGTTCCAACACGAAATCTCCCTAAATAGGTCTAAACCACCTCGCCAATGTTGAAGGCACCAGTACCCCTTGCCCCTTTACCCATGGAGACACCCATATTAGTTCTGAATCTTATGTGGACATGAAATGGAAACAAATCCACTTGTCTGCCAACAAGATGATCTTGGTCGGTATTTTAATAATGGATACCACCAGGTCTCCACCCAAATCTTCATCTAATCGCCTATCATCCTACTGTGGTGCCACCTCCCCACCAACACCTTCAATTTTAGCCGCTCTAAACTCTCCCAAAAGGATTCCACGCCAAGGGTGAGGGGAGGATCATTTGAAACCGCTCTCAGTATCCTATATTTTTTACGATATTTAGTATTCCTCGACCTCTGGCCATATTCCTCGACCTCTGGCCATATATATCACTGTAAATCCCACCCTCTTCACTCGATTTCGCACCGTCACTTAATGGAAAGGTCAATGGAGGAATAGTTGCAGTGAATTTCCTCAAGATAATGAATCATTCTCGCTCATGGGAAACGGTGAAATAGGATGTTTTGTGGCATTTTTTTTCGAAAAGAGCCTCCTTCTCTACCTGTATAGTGAGTTCCTCCAGCTCTTTCAGACATATCGGAGGAAACCCCAGCATGTATGCCATCTGTCTATCTCAACACGCCCTTATCCATGTGGTACCCCAAGATAATGGATGTACTATAGTTCCAATTTTGCAATAATTCTCCTTCCCCAGCCACGTCAGATCCCCCATCCACCATTCCACCCTCAAATCAAAATTCATTGAGGTTGTCTTCCATGTTTTTCCTCGTGCCTCCCGCCCCAACAAAAAGGACAAATATTATATGGGCTCCCCTCCCGAGGATCTTAATATAGAGTGTTATGTAGTTACAAACTATTACAATTAGGTAATTAAAGGTAAATTTAGTGTTATTTAAGAAATGAGAATTATGAATATTCATCATTATTGCTCAAGATAAATCATGTCTTGTGAAATAATTTGGAAATTTAAAAAGATCACATATTTATAAAAAAAATCATTATTAATTTAATTTTTTAGATATTAAGAAATACTACTCATCAATAATAAAACAATTGTAACATAAATAATATATAACATAAAAAACCATGTATTTTTGGAATAATAAAATAGTTGTAACAAAAATAATATAGAACAAGAAAAACTATGTATATTTGGATGTATAAAAATTTAGATACATTTTATTAAGTGAAATTTTAAAAGAATAATGGTTATAAACATTAAAAAATAATTTTATTAAATAATTAGTTTAGATCTATATTATTGATGAGAGGGATCAATGAGGTTTGCATATCAAGACATTTGATCCCTCTTGGCTCTTGGTAGATCCAGAGTTAGGCCATTTTAATTTCCCCCTTTAGATAAACCACATTCCACATGAATACCATGAGTTAATACCATGGGTTGTTTTTATAGTTTAGTAAATAATTTTATTAAATAATTAGTTTAGATCTATATTCTTGATGAGAGGGATCAATGAATTTTGCATATCAAGACATTTGATCCCTCTTGGCTCTTGGTAGATCTAGAGTTAGACCATCTTAATTCCCCCCTTTAGATAAACCACATTCCACATGAATACCATGAGTCAATACCATGGGTTGTTTTTATAGTTTAGTATTATTTTTATTTTTTATTTGACCTAGTTAAAATGTTCATAACAATATGTCAATCTTCTTATTTAATTTACTTTTATTTTGATTTTTGTGTAATTTGACAAAGTCACCAAAACCTAAATTCAATCACTTATTAAAAAAAAAAACTAACATTATAAAAAATATATATGAAACTTTTACTTGTGAATCTAATGGCCTAAAACATTTCAATCATCTAACATTTGATCCAATGGCCTAAACATTGACACAAGACCTAGGTGAGTTGTTAAATAAGAACGTGCCTTACCTAATGCAATTGTTTTCAAATAAGAACGCCTTAATGCACGTAATTAACAAAACAATGAAGTAACTAAAAATTAGATAAAAACACAGAATGAAATTAAAAATTAAATAAAATAATGAAGTAACTAAAAATTAGATAAAAACACAGAATGAGAAAACCGCCCTGCTCTTTTATTTGAATTGGGATGAGACTATAAAGCAACATATCTTGGGGTATTAAATAAACTTTTAATACCTTTGGATTGACCCCTTCTTATCTTGCTAAAAAATAATCACTGAAACTACATTAAACAGTCATGCCTAGCAAAAATTTGTTGTCGATATTTGTATTTGTATGTATGAACGCCTTATTGTCAAAAAATTGTTCTCGATGTTTGTATTTGTATATGCACGACCAAGAAATAGAAAATTGATACACGTCCACCCCTAATATTTGAGCAACTGGGCATCTTCCTGCATATCATGATCAATGGTCACAAATATAATGTATAATGATTTTGTGCATATATGCTTGTTCTGGTAATTAATAAGTTGCACCTTATAATGGTAGTATTGGTCCACTGAAACATCTCCAATCTTTTCATCGAGGATTTTACCTGCATCAACACGTTATCACATTAGTGTACTTCAATTAAATAAAAATGCATGATCAACATCACCATTAACCTATCTATCTACAAATAGAAACTTAACCTAGAATATGGGAGAATATATCCCAAATGTTCGTACCTTTCCCATTGTCACACACAACTCCTTCTATATGTAAAACAAATAATATTTTCTTAAAAATAATAAGGCAGAGCTCCGCTACATAATGTAATTTCACTAGACTTAATTTGTTCCTTAAATGTAAGCGTTACCGAGAAAATTATATCTGAAAAGTATCTGATATTATGAAAAATCGCTAAATCCAAAGTCAAAATTCTTTAATTTTAGCATTATCATTTTTTTAAAATCTTGTAAGGTGTTTGTTCAATTGAAAACTTGATGACTATAAAGTTAAAATGAACCTAGGTTAAAAAAAGGTCGCGGAAGGAAGCACCTGATAAGCAGATGTGGTGGCACCAAACTTAAAAAGTTTTGGGAACATACTTCTATCTATTCTAACAGAAGATAATTTTGCTGAAGAGAAGACCAGGAGAATGAAGGCACATAGTGAAAGCTGCAGACAGATGAAAAATGTTATAATTCCATCCATTTTGCGTTTGGCTAAATCCCGATGGTTGATAGGTTAAAAATTGTTGTGGAAAGCTATAAGATATTTTTAATTATGATAAGATCATGTCACCTCAAAGGCTGATAGCACATTTTGTGGCTACCTGAAAAACTACGATGTAAAGCCTCCACAGCGCTGGTTGGGAAATTCCCTGGCATGTTTCCTTCCCCAAAATCGATGGATCAATGGATTGAAAAGACTTGGAAGCCAATTTGAGGAAAGGAAGCATTGCTTTGTTCGCTTGCAGTAATCTCTTCTGTGCCAAGTTCTTGTTTGAGATCAAGGAAGACCAAGATGTAATTATCTTTTCGAAAATGGGCTATATTTCTCTGGATCCATAGGTATGTATCTCAACTCGTGGTCATTTTACTTTGACCCAGAGGAAGACATCCCTACTTATGTCCCAGTCTAGGCAAAAATTTCTAGACTCCCATGCTGTAGTGATGATTGTTTGTGTGCCATTGGAAATGTGTTAGGTTGTTGTTGGATCACGCTAAGCATAAGGCGTTGCAATTTCTTGTGCAAAAAATTGTGTGGAGGTTGACCTCGAAAAGGGGTTACCCTCATAAATCAAATTGACACAAGGGGAGTGGAGTCATTTCCAAGCCTTCGACTATGAAAAAATTCCCTTTAAATGTTGATTTTATCACGAATATAGGCATTTTTGCCAAGGACTGCAAGAAAGATAACCCTGAAAAATAGAAGTACCAAAGGAAACTCAGGAGGAACAATGAAAAACACAAAAAGGGGAGGAAACAAAGTTCAGATAACAACAAATAGAAACCTTCAAGAGAAAAATCGAAATGCATCTTTCATTGTGTCCATCCCCTTCACCACCATTCAATATCAAGACAAACCTAAGCAAGAAGCTCCATAAAAAAATGAAGCTCAAGAGGTTAATGAATTTGAAACTCTAGAGGAAAACAAAGAAATCCTAGGAACAAAAGAAGGATAAATACATGATTTGGGCCCAAAGAAAAGTGATGATGAAGAAGGACGAGAATCCTCTCTAGTCTGGGTTTAGAACAAATCACGAGATCCTCCATCCCTAGCTCAAAACGAAAACACTCCTCCAACAGTAACCAAAGTATTAGGGGTTGAAACCAGAGTAATTACAAGGAATATAAGAAAAAATATGAGTCGGGGGGGATGACTCAACAAGTCATGAAACATAGAGTCTAAAGAAAGGCCAAGGAAAACCATCTAGGAAAGAAGAATGAGAAGTAGAGGTCGTATTGCACAAAAATCTTAGAATCCAACCCCAAATCATGGAGGTCCTTAAATCTATGGAGGATCATGAGCAACGGAGATTCAGTGCAGGGGGTGGTAAGAAAGCTAACCCCCCTAAAAATCAATGAAATTATTTTCATGGAATAAAAAGGGATTGGGAAACCTTGTTAAATCCCTAGTTGTAAAAGAATTAGTAGTTCGAGAAAAACCTCAAGTTCTGTTACTTCAGGAAACAAAGCTAGATGAAGGAGAGATATTAAATCTCTCAAAGTATTTCTGGTGAGGAAGTGTCAATTTGGCCTACAGTTCTCTTGGAGCTTCTGGTAGTTGAGCCACCTTTTGTTTGAAATCACACTTCTCACAAATTGATAGTATTTCTTTAATATTCTGGATAACAATTCAACTAGAAGACAAAGTATCCAAGAAGCACATTTCTATTATTAATGTTTACGCCCCAGTAAACTATGGTGATAAAATTGAATTTCAGGATTTTCTTATCAAGCTCAAGGATGATATCTCACAAATAAATTGTATTATTGGGGGATACTTCAACATGATCTTGTTCTCTACAAAAAAGCACGATGGAAATATTGTTAGGGATCCTTTGCACAAGAGAATGGAAGATATGATCTCTGAATGGGATCTCTTCGATATAGTCCCAAAAAAATGAAAATATACGTGGTCGAATAGAAGGGTTCGAGAGGGACATGTTTTAGCTAGGTTGGATCGCTTTCTCATCCATAGTAATTGGTCGATCAAGGCTATTGAGTGTGTTTCATATATTTGGCGAAGAATTCGATCAACAACCTATTTGTTTGAATATTGATCATATAGAAGATTTGGGACCAATATTTTTTCGTTATAACTTGAGTTGGCTTCAGGAAGATGGAGTTATGGAAATTATAAAACAAGATTGGATATCCCCTATTGAAGGATCCCTAGCCTTTACGTGGTAGTAAAAATTAAAATTAGTCAAAATAGCTCTCAGATCTTGGGCTAAGATTAACTATAAAACTCCTCGTCATAAAAAACTAGATTTGTTTAGGAAACTGGAACAACATCAAAGCTTAATGGAAGTTGGCTCGGTGGAACGATGGCACATTGATACAAAGAAGGATTTAACAAAAAGAATCCAAAATATTTGTAAGTAAGAAGAAGAATATTGTTGATTAAAATTATGGAGTACATGGCTAAAGGAAGGGGATCAAAATATTTCGTTTTTCCAAAAACAAGCTAAAGCTAGAGAAATTCGAAATGAAATTAGAGAAATAGCTCCGAAGGGTAGACCTAAAATAACTTCCGTCTTATAAATTAAGCAAGAGCCTTTCTCTCACTTTTAGGAGATATACTTTGAAGATAGACAAGTCGATATAGATAAAATAAGAGACTTTATCTCATGCATTCTTTCCATTGTCTTAGATCAAGACAATTCGAAGCTCTTCAAGGAGGTAGAAGACAAGAAAGTTGTAGAGGAAATATAGTCTCTTGATCTAGATAAATACTTGAACCTCGACAAATTTTCAATAAGTTTCTTTCGATCCTTTTATTTTCTTATTAAAAAGGATTTTTAAACAAATTTCATGAAAAAAATAAATCAGAAAACTTTTTAAAAATTCACATAATAACTAATTTTATATACATATATATACACACAATATATGAGTAGAAACATTACATAAAGTTCAATAAAGTTCACAAAAGTATAAATAGAATCATATAGGAGTATGCACATCTCCCAAGCCCAACTAAGTAGGAATAAATGTAGCATCTACATGCAAACAAACAATTAAGCAGGACTAAATACATAACATCTCTATTCAAACAGTAAATGGTGCATACATATATATTCGACACCTATATAGTTTTATTTTTTGTTTTTAGTTTTTCATTTTTATTTTTTCACAAATATGAGGCTAGCCCGAGAAAGTTGATTTATATAGTTATAAGTTTTGGATTTTCCATTAATTTTGATCCATTTTCACTTTAATATATCTTATTTATTTATATTTTTAATTGATTAAAAATTTAATGTATCACTTGTGTAATTCACTTTTTAAAGTGACAAAAGAATCCAAAGAAAAATAAAACTATACCATAGCTATTATATTAAAAATAAGATTAAAAATAAGTATTAATATTTTGATACAAAATATTAATTTAAAAATAAAATTTAAAAAAATAATAAAATAAATATATATTTTTAATTCAATGCTTTTTAATATTTTAAAACAATAGTTTTTTATTTCATTTAAATTAATTATTCATAATTTTTTTTACATTTTTCAATTGGTTAAATAATAGTGTTTTTTATGTGTGTTTAAAATATCCAATTTTAAATCTCATCAAAGTAGTATTTTATAATAGATAACAATATAAATTCTTTTCAACACAAAAATAGTAATCAATTAAGCAACAATACAAATTATTTTCATTATAAAAGTATCAATCAATTAGACAACAATACAATACAGATTCCTTTCATTACAAAAATAACAATCAATTAATGAACTTTGGACAAAAATTATGATTTTATTATGACATTCAATGCTATTTTCACACAGTTTGGATTCCAAAATATAAATATATTTAAACAAAAAGACAAAACTAGGTACCATATAATTTTTGTCTAAATTTAAAATAATAAAATAATTATAATTAAACAGGCATGGAAAATTTGCTTAAACATAAAATAACAAAATAACTATAATTAAACTCAGGCATAGAAAAAATGGCTTAAAACTAAAACCATAAATGTGGTGACATAAATGTAGGAATATTGTGCATCATATTAAAGAACTTATGATTGTAAATAATTTCTCCATACGTATGATTATAAATAATTTCAAGCATACTTTTGTGACATGTTTCCGTTGCTCACCAGGAAAGGTCGACATAATTTAACCCATATCAATAGCTATACCCAAACCCCCATTAAAAGTCGTCCAAATACCTCCAAACAATATACCCTCCAACATCAGCGCCCTCACTGCTTGTTTGACGACATTTCAAACACAAGGCAAACCCTATCACTCTATCAAATTCCCTCACATCCACATGCTATGGAAATTTACTCATCAAATAAATAAATTACAGAATATTAGCGTGCCTTATGGCTTTAAGGAGTTCTAATAAATGGTGTGAATGGTACTTCACTCGTCCGAAATCATTTGATGTTTGGTTCAAGCGATGTTGTGCCATGTCATAATCACCATATCCTTCAAAGCCAAATCCATGTTCTGAAGGGAATATATATATATATATATATATATATATATATATATATATATATTAGGAGAGAGAATTATGAATATTACTGGTGACATATCACTCTCGGTGATATATATATATATATATATAGTTATAGTTATTACTAATTAGGAGAGAGAATTATGAATATTAACGGTGACATATCACTCTCGATGATGTACATGGGAGGGTTGTTATAGTGATGTTTGATATAACTTATAGTGTCCCTGATACTAATCGGGTATAAGGGTATGCTACAATGATGTTGAGGTATGCTACTATGATGTTGCATGTAGATTTTTTCCGCATACTTTGGATGGTAGAATAGTTGTATTATATCACAATCTTCCTTCGAACTCCATCCAGAATTGGAGAGGGCTTAAGAAAAACTTCTTCGAAAATTTTGCTGATGATAAGACCTTGCTTTGTTATTAAAAGAATTAGGTAATCTTAAGATGGAGAAAAAGAGAAAGTTATAGATTTCAATTAGACATTTAACTGTATCTTGAATAAATTTCCAGAAAACATGAAACCTCATGACTCCATCAATATAGATTACTACAATTATATCTTTCCAGACAGCATTGCGTAGTTGGTGAAGCGTACTACAATAAAAAATCTTATGGAAAATTATGAAGAAACAATCACGGTTGAAAATGACTTGCACGCAATTTGGGTCATAGTAGATGATAAACCAACGAACTACTCCAAAGACACAGGTAAAAGGCCTCATGCCTCTGTAAGCAAGGCCAAAGAAAAGGAAATTTTCGATCTTAAAGCTTGACCTATCTCGTCAAGAATCTGTCAAACGATATCGCAGAGCTTAAACAAAGGTCAAGTGATACCAGAGTGAGTTGTTAGCCTTCCAGAATCAACATGTTCGGAAGGACTGCAAATTCCGGTAGCAACAATAATCAACCGACAAAGTTTGCATAAAGCTCGAACGTCGTGTTGAATATCAAAGGTTTGGGCATGTATACATATTGTACATATGATCAAGCATATCATTCTGAGAAAACATGACCACAATGGAATCACACCATGATCGTTCTTTCTACACGTCTTTGTGATGCAGTACTTGTCGATGAGCAGACGAGTCTGAAGAAGAAAAGGAAGAAATTGTTACAACCGAAGTGACCCCAAGTGTGGGGCAAGCATTAAACATGTTCAATTGCATACTCACATCCCAAGAGAGAACAATAGAGAAACAACCTCTAAGTGATCCTCTGGCTCAAAAGTAGACCAATCGGTACAATTTAAGGAGCCAAGGGCTGGTCACTGAAGCAGGATTGATGAAACAAAAACTTAAAGAAAGTTTGTTAAGAAAAATAGTATGCCTGTCAATTCAGCACAGAACATTCAAAGAAAGTCTGAGAAAGTAGTCTCAATGAAAAGTAATTCCGCAAATACTAAATATAAAACCATCGGTCCATAAGTCACAAACCAAGTGACGCCCCCAGACACTTTGGTGATCCTTCCCATTGTAGATTACAACATAGTTGAGGACATTAAGAAGTTTTGTGTGATTATTTCAATGTTTGAGCTAACAAAGATCACAAGCCGGCAAGATATCCTCCTACACGCACTTGGGCAGTCCACTACAGGTAATGATGCCTCTTTAGACAAGGGATCAAGTGCGTCCTATGGTTCCCTCGAACCAATGCTTGATGCTTTAAAAATGGAAGAAAACACACTTTGCCCTCTGTTTATTTTAACGTTTGAAATTTTCAATTTCAATGTAGATAGTTGTTTAGTTGATTCAGGTGCATCAGTAAATGTAATGCCATTATTTTTCGAAAATAAAATCAATAGAAAATGGGAAAAACAAAGGCACAAATTATTGAGCTAGACATGACTCTTGTCCACATAGTTGGTGAACTAAGAGACATGATTATCTGTTTATCATCCGACGGTCGAGTTCACCAATGTATAAACATAGTAATTGTGTACATACTAGATGCATACAAAGAATTGTTGAGTATACATGACCGTCACCATTGCATATGAGCAATGGTGACGAACAATAGCCTCCGTCACCAAAAAATTGAGCGTCACCAAAGGTGGCGTCGCCGAAAGTATAGGTGTTGTGGTGACATTCAAGGTCCGTCACCAATAATGATTTATAGTGACGGATATTGACCGTCACCATTTCATATGAGCAATGGTGACGGACAATAGCCTCCGTCACCAAAAAATTGAACGTCACCAAAGGTGGCGTCGCTGAAAGTATGTGTTGTAGTGACAGTCAAGGTCCGTCATGAATATTAATTATAATGACGGATAGTGACCATCACCATTTCATATGAACAGCAATGATTTTTTGTGATGGACCTTTCATGGCCGTCCACTTGTGGTGCATATATAGCGGCGTTCGTGACCGTCACCATAAAGCGCATTGGTGACATCAGATTAGTCGAGATAATGACTATAATGACAAGCGGTGACCCTCACCATTTCATATAAACAACAACGATTTATGGTGTGGAACTTTAATGGTGAGTCACTATTGATCGTCTATATATGGTGGCATTCATTGACCGTCACCATTTCATATTTTGGTGAGGGTCGAAAAATGTCACCATAAGCTCATTGGTGATGGTCAAAAGAGCATCCGTCACCAAAAACTGATCTTCGTCATTCCCTATATATGAATATCAGGGCACGATGGAATCGAACCACCAACCTCCTGCTTGTAAAGCAGGTGCTCTTCCATTGAGCTAGCACCCTTTAAAAAATTAGACTTTAAACTAGCAATTGCCCCTAAAGGTGCAAAGATACACCAAAGGAATAAGAACCAGGAAAACTGAAAGAACTCGGTGTCCTTGCTCCTATTTTTATTCTAAATGGTTAATTTACAAAGTATGATTCGATTCATGACGTATTTAAAGCGAGTGTTTCTAATTTAATAGTAAATGTTATATTAGATAAAATAAACGAATAAATCAGAGCTTTAACAAATAATTTTTTTTTAATCCTTACACCAAAACTTTTAACATTCAAGTCTATGAACAACCTGCTCAAAGTTCAACCAAAGTAGATTTTAAAGGAAAGCTCAAAACCAAGCCTAAGTAGTTTACAAATTAACATTTTGGGATATAATTATGTTCAATTTCTCTTATATGACAAGTTATGGCGTAATAACCCTAAAACTAGTTTTTAGTTTAAAAGACTTTCTTAAGTCAACAATGACAAAGAAGCCACAAAAGCAAAATTCTCTCTTGTTTTTTCTAATTAGGTATGTAACTTGATAGAGGTTGTGAGTAATCAAACCATAAACAATTTCCCACGAAACATGGAAATGAAAAAATTTTTGTTAAGGGCCAAAGGTTTAGTTGAATATATGAAAGCACGAGCTAAATGATACAATTAAACTAAAAGAACTGTAAAAATGAAATTGCCATAATACAATGATCAACATGAATTTGCATCAATGTATCAATTAATATGACTTCAAATTCTTGAAATTCTTCGGCATAACATTTATCATTAAAAAATCTGACCAAAATATGAAGTAATTCCTACAACTTTCCAAATTTATATTGCAATATCCATCTCGGTGTAAGATCGACATCCGTAATCTTAAATATTCTTATAATTAGCAACTGCACCAAGAGGCAAAGGAACGCCTTAACATGGATAAGAGAAGTGGGGATTGTATAAAGAAATAACTGTTGGGAAGCATACTAAAAATGAAATACAACCTATGTGGAGGCTAATCAAATTCAATTGCTGTGAATTTTCGTGAAAGAAAGTTTGTAACTGGTGTCCTGCACAGACCTTGCTGCAAATTGTTATAGAGAAAAACTTGGAAGGGGAAATTGATATCGAGGGTCTAATGAAGTACATATTCTACCAGGAAAGCACACCCAAGGATTATTGGGTTCAATCTTCATAGGCAGGATACTTTGAGCTGAAACAACTTTGCACAATATAGGCTTTCATTCTAAATGGCAAACACATAAACCGGGTTAAATTTGAGACTGAATGTAGTATGTCGAAGCAACAATTCCAGACCCGTGAAATGCTTCTAAACTCTATTTGAAATATGAAATTAATTTATCTTTAATAAACTGTTTGGACCAGACATTCTCAAACAATTGGGCAAATATTTATTATGTGGTGTGGTCAAAGGGCTCAAAGAGCTGGCTACCCCCTAGATGGCTATATATTTTGGGAGATGGGTTTGAAAACACAGTGTAAGAAGAATCACTGCTGTCCGAACAACAAAGATGAATTTGAGAAAACACCAAAGATCCGCCAATTTTGTTGAATGCCTCCGAGCAATGTGGTTTATTGTTTGTCGTCAATTCCCTCCTCATCATGGATTGTGAGTTCTATACATTATCTTACATTGGTCTTCCGTTCTCAAGTGAATAATTTAAAACAATATACTCACAACTCAGCACAAAATACGTATCTACAGAAGTAAATACGGAAAACAAGAATAGTGGAAAATGATGATTTTGGATTTCAAACCAAGGACATATATGCTTAGGATGAAGTGTTTTTGAAATTTCACAAGGAAGAGGAGCGTAAAGGACAAATGTGGCAAGTTTTGAGTCCTTGAGATAGAAGAGAATGGAAAAGAAAACTCAAGTTCAAAGTTAACAAGAGAAGACCTGAAGGAGAGATTTTGATTCTCTGTTCAATCTCAAACAGAAGTGCTACTGCCTTTGGTCAAGTCGAAATTCAATTGTCGTGATTCTCTATGGGATGTAGGTGATGGCATTAGCCAAGAGAAGCAAAATGATGGTGGTTTCACATGAATATATCTCTTTCTTCATGAATGCAATGATTATCGAACTATGTTCAAATAAAGAGATGAGAACAATAAAAAGAGGCTTTATAATGTTTGATATGCAAAGAACAGAATATTCAAAATAGTACACATCATATGAGCAGAGACCTTTAACGAAGCAATTTGGAGACCTTTAAATGTATGGTCAAGAAACAACCTTAACTGAAAATGCTTCTAAACTCTCAATTTAGACCGCTCATGTGTTTACCAAATGAAAATCTCTCACCAAAATTTAGCATAGCACAACAAAAATAATTAGTTGCTAAGATTCATGATCCGTTTATAAAAATGTCATGGAAGAGGAGTCATACCGTATGGAAATGGTGAAACTACAATGTATGTGTTTGGAAAAAAACCCTACATGCTCAGTATGTTACAAAGTTGCTCATCAATAACCTTGAGTTAGAGAGAAGAGGAGTCTTTATGTTACCATGACTAGTGAAAATATGTATACATACATGTAAACTATACAACTAGCTTTCATATGGAGAAAGCTTTAGATAATTTATATGCGTGTAACAACTCGACGATGGCTCGAAGTTCAAGAACTAAAGAGGGATATTTCAAGGCTACATTGTTTCTCAAGACAACTTCAAAGTGATATCATATTATACAATAAAGACATCGAGTCAAGCAAAGCTAATTGTGCACCAAAAAAGCAATATCGTAATAAGCAAGCACGTGAATTAAAAGGTGCTATTCTTCACACAAATGAAAAACATCACTTTGAAAAATATTTGTTCCACAGTTTTTATTCCTGTAATAACATGTACTTAATTACTCAGCAGGAGGGAAGTGCAACACAGCATACATCGCATGTTTTTCTTTCTTGCCAACTCATGGTTGAAAAGGCATGAACAAGCCACTCACTATCATAATAAAGATCACAAATTAGGAAATCACTTGGCACCGATATTTTTACCTTGAAAATGTTCCGTGATCTGAATGTTTCATTAATGATGATTCAAGAAGTTTGACAAATATGTCATTGCTAATTTGAGTGAAAGTGATGCATCGAAAAATTAGACTAAAGAAGTTTCCATTTCAATAGAACCTTTACCTTTCCACAAGGTGAGCTATTACAAAGCCTTAATTATTTTTATCTAAATACTCAACACCCAAGCATAGTAGTAACTGTTGGAACATGACCTAGCTTCAAGGTTCGTGGTTTCATAATCGTCATTGCTAATGTGAGTGAATGTGATGCAAAGGAAAACCCGGGAGACTAAAAATCAAAGGTTATCGAGACTCGCCGCCCCCCCCTGTGGGTTCAGAATCTCGCCCGCGATTCGGATCTTGGGGACTTCTAGACGTCGACGCTCCCACCTTTTGCACCTGAGGGGACGCGGCGGGGGGGGACGTTTCCCCATCCGGGAGGGGCCGGGAGGAAGTGAGGGGATGACCTGGGCAATAGATATTCGTTTAATTCTCTATCAAATATTTTAATCAGTTTACAATTAGCACCATATCCATTTACATTGTACTTTAACTTGTGGAGTAGTAGATTGAATATTGGGAACTACTAAAGTATTTTCGGAGAGCTCGACTTACCACTAGACCTTCATTGTGATGTCAAATAATGTAATACTGCCTTTTTTTATTGGTTTTTCTTCAAATTTCTCCTTTTGTTTGCTTCTTCAACAACCTCTTCGTACATAATGTACCGTGATTTCACTAAAGTCGTACTGAGGAGAATTTATTATATCTTCACTTCAAGATAATTTAAAAGTAGAGACATAGTATGGAACCAAACCTTATAGTGGAAATCATGTCATACTTATGGTTGAGGCATGCTAAAGCAACAACAGTGTTTAATGTTAAAAAGTGCATGGCAACCCAATCAATGCTCCAATTCCACCAATAAAATTTAACTTCAGCAAGTAATCCATGACATCTCTTAGGATAGCACGTCCAAGTGTTTCAGTCGGAGTCACATCGACAGATGCACAAAGATGAATATTTAGAGGAAAGGAAATATTCAATATTTCTTTCCGGGATTATGACGCTTATAGGACACTTATCAAGATACATGATACACATACTTTCTCCCATCTAGGAGCTAGAAATCCATTCACTACTCCGTGTTTTGGCTATAGGACATCAAAGGAGCACCAATATGCCTAACCACCAGCTAGGTATGTTCTCTGTTCTAGAAACATGAATAAAAGGAACCATTTTTTCAATTTTGTAACCCGAGTTCTAGTTGAAAAGCTCAATATTAGTATAAAGTATATTTCTTTGGAGTAAATAACTATCTTTGCATATACTATAATGCGAACACTTGATACCACAACCCTCCAAGAACAAACACAATGAGCAAAGTGAATGATCCAAATGTTTGCAGGCAATCATGTTTCGACCCAATGAGGCTATGAATTTAAAAAGTGCCAACGACATCTGATGTATCACAAAGAGGAGGAAGTATTGCCTAAAGAACCTGCAACAATCGACATAAATATCCTAGATTGCTCATTGAATATTTTAGTGTTCGACAACTAAAACATTTAACAATCTTGATGTTCCTGATTTAATTTTCTTTTTCATAGAGCTAATTTGGCAAAGGAAGATGTTACATTTTGTTTCCATTTTCTCATTCATTCACATTAATAAAACAGAGACCAAGTATATACTATATAGGCACCATATTCCACATAAAGGGATTTAAGCATGTTTTTAATGCCAAGATCCTTTGAAAAATGCAGTCTCTATAATTAAACCAGTTCATCTAGTTCTATCCCATCTTCCCACAGTCCTGTAACTTTTTGAATTGGGAGATCGATGAAGAGATAATAGAATGAACTATATTTTCAAATTTCGATTCATTAGGCAGGTTGCCAACGTTGGACATCAACTTTAAATAATGAAATGATAAGCATGGTACAAAATGAGCCATACAGAACAAAAAATTGACAGATAGAGGCGTGGATGCAACTTTTCAAAAGAAATTATGTGCCCAAGACAGCAGGATCTAATCCCACAATGGTTGACATGGGTCTACTTACCCACGTTCCCGATACAGAGTTATTAAAACAACATGCTATATTATCTCATGGAGACAATATTTCTATGAGGGACAGAACATAACAACATTATGTACTCCCAAGTGGTAGCAAAGGACAATTTTTAAAGTTAATGACAATAATTATTACAGTCCTATGCAAACTTGGATGGACAGATTTTGAAGTTTAATCTTTGAAGAACTGCCTTGGAGAAAAAGTGCATAGCATTTTGGAACAGTTCTAACCCTGTCAGCAGAGGTGCCCTCAATAATGTGTACCACAGATCCCTGATATCCTGCTGTTTGAGCAAGGATCTTATAATGAATGGTCTCACATAAAATGACCCCTCCTCTTCATGAATTCACCTGATATATTGGTAGACATTCTTCTTCTCTGATTGAAGAAGGTTCTCCGTATTCTCTTCTTTGACCTAAAGCTTCTTAGAAGTTTGATGTTGCAATCACCTCATGTAAGTCTCTATCTCTAATCTGGGTAGCTCAGGACAGATTACCAATGCAAGGGGTTTTAGAGGGATCTATGATGATTGGGCTCAGCTATCGATAACATTTGTCCAAATAAGAGGGATTTAACGGAAGACTTAGATTTCAATTTTAAGCACAAACAGAGTAATGGTTGAACTCTAGTCATAGTCAACTCTGATGTATGCCTTGACATGTGCTGCTTTAAGACAATTTAAGGACAAGCCTCATACATATATATTGGATAGCTAATGTATGCCTTGATACAAAGGCTTTAAGACAATTTAAGGATAAGCCTCATACATATATTGGCTAGCTGCTCATTAAAGACTGGCATGATCTGAAGTTCACTATTGGTCTAATAAAAAAGGGAAAATTACTATATCTCCTGGTGACCATCTTTATTTCTTTGTATCACAAATCAGCATTGATGTCTGTTCTCTTGAAGCACCATTGCAGCTGAATGTATAAAACAGCAAGTACGAATTTCTATGACAATGCCAACAACTGAAGAGTTCATCTCAGACACCAATTTTACTTAGTTTCCTAAAGAATATAATCCCCACTAGCAGGAGATCTTTTAGGCATTGTCCAACCACTATATTATATTGACAAGAGATTCCCATCTATGGTACACCATACCAAAGAAATCAATGCCAAAAATATGCCAATGACTACTCTTCACAACTAAAGGACACATTGCATTGAAGTCATTCATTTTCAGTTATTTTGTGGATCTTTTTTTGGTTATTTCACATTAATGGTATTCTATACCACAATATACATGCATTATGGCACCCATTTTCAATGATTAAGTAAACTAACAGAAATTGGAGTTCAAATTTTCAATAGAATTTAATTGGTAAAGTGGGCAAACAGACAAACAATAATAATTAGCCTCGATAGTTAAATAAAGAAAAATTTATAATATTCAACATAGTAGAACAAGGTAGACTAGTATAAAAACTTTAGAATGATTTATCTACATCCTTTAATATATACTCTATCTATATTACTCTTGGCCTCTAGGAAGCAATAACAGGGTTCATGCCAAGCTTGTAACTAACATTCTAGTTCACCCTCTTTTGCAAGCACCGTGACTTCCACATATGCATAGGAGACTCACAATTTGACAATAAAAATATCTTGAAGGCATGACATCCTTTGAAGAAAACATTGGAATGGTTGTTTGTCTCTGCATCTATAAAGGATAAAATGGTGACACTATAGACCCAGAGGTTGGGTTTAATATAAAACCACTACAAGTGATACTGCATATGTTTCTGAGCATTTTTCTGAATCTAAGTGAGCAACATTTGACTTTGAAAGTTCACTACTCATTAAGTCTTTTCAACCTTTATCCTAAGAATCTGTGTATGAAAAAGATCATGAGATTCGATTCCATCTTGAATTTCTGTCTTGATGATTGCAAGATATGGTGCTACCAATTCTGTTGGCATTCAAGGAATTTCAAGTTTCATACAATCTAAAACAATGCTTTAGTATCCTAGTGAAACAATGGTTTGAAGTTTTGAATATCCACCATTGACATATTGGATGCCATTTTCATGATCTTATTAGTGAAATATCTGTGCTATAATAGACTTAGATTTGAGTAATGTTCTCAACATGAAGGAAATTGGTTCTAAATTCTTGAAGACAAGGACAGAATTATCTACTAGAAGCAATAGTCTTGTGTGTAGGTGTTAACTGGGAAAATTACTATTCATGACAAATTTTCAAACGCTTCCAGCTCTGTAAAACAGTGAATACAGAGTCTCAACAACCATTGGGTTGGCAATTTTCTACTGGATGTTATATAATTAATGCAATAGATAATGGCAAAGCATGGATTGATAGAGGCGTGGATGAAAATTTTCAAAAGAAATTATACCCAAGACAGTAGGATCTAATCCTACAATGGTTGATATGTGTCTACTTCACCACGTTCCCTGATACAGAGTTACCAAAACAACATGCTATATTATCCCATGAAGACAATATTTCATGAGGTGGACAGAAATGACAACAACATTATGTACTCCAAGTGGTAGCAAAGGATAATTGTCGTGCTAATGAGCAATAATTATTACAGTCCTATGCAATCTTGATGGACAGATCCTTTGAAGCTTTCAATCTTGAAGAACTGTTTGGAGAAAAAGTGCACAGTACCTGAACAGTTCTAACCCTGTCAGCAGAGGAAGCCTCTAACAAATGTGCATCACAGATCCCTGACATCCTTGGTTGCTCTAAGCAAGGATCTTATAATGAATGGTCTCAATATTAAATGACCCTCCTCTTCATGAATTCGGTAATTTGATATATTGGTAGATATCTCTTCTCTGATTGAAGAAGGTCTTCCGTATTCTCTTCTTGACCTAAAGCTTCTAGAAGTTTGATGTTGCAATTACCTTTACAAACCTCATTCTAATCTGGGTAGCTCATGATGATTACCAACAAGGCTTCAGAGGATCTGTGATGATTGGGCTCAGCACCGACAATATTTGTCTCAAATAAGAGGGATTTAATGGAAGACTTAGATTTGTCCTTAAGCACAAAACAGAGTAGTTGTTGAACCTAGCTGTAGTCAACTTGATGTGTATGCCTTGCTGCTGCTGCTTTAAGACAATTTAAGGATAAGCCTCATACATATATATTGGCTAGTTGCTCATTAAAGATCATGTATGATCTGAAGTCACTATTGGTCTTAACAAAAGGAAAAGTAACATATCTTCCTGGTGACCATCTTCATTTCTTTGTTAAATCACTCATTTTAAAAGAGATTGGTGGTTTGAAAGTTTTCAAATTATAGTCTTGGTTTCTGGTGAGAATCTGTCAATCGCTGAATGAAGTGGACCTATGTCAGAACTATAACTCTCCAGTTTGAAGGTTTTCACACAATGTATTCTTTGGTGACCTCATGATAATTCTTGGATTCATGTGGCCTGATCTGTAATACATGGAATTGGATCTGGCAGCTCTTTGTTGTTTGATCTACATCTCAGGGTTAATCTGGTAATAATTCAGTGGCAACCAGCACAAGTTTTAACAATCCAAATCATCTTGCCTGTGACAGTGACATGGTTGGGTGACTAATGTGATCAAACTCATAAGGAGGCTGGTTATAACATATGTCTTTTTAAAGGCACAAATCTGCAAATAAATCACTGAGGCTAGTATTTGTCAAGTTCTTTGTAGTCTCAAAGCTCACTTCTGGAGTTTCCAGAGTCGTTTGAAATTTGTGGAAGGTTCTATATATACACTCTGTCACAGTCTCATTGAAGTGGACCATTCAAGCTTCATTCCAATTTCTGACCGTTTCAAGGACTGTACCCTTGTGTTGAAGTAATTTGACGGCAATGCATTGTAATCTCTCACCAACAGCACCTTCAATGCTAATAAATTTGAATATCATGTGCATTGACAGAATTTCCTTGGATACAAAAGCATGAAAATATCACTATGTATCATGACAATTTATCTCCTTGACACTGATGACTACAGTGTAAATATGGTCCTGACTTAGAGGAACACAGTATGACCCTTTTGGTTAGTACGTGTATGGTGATCCTTATGTATTGACAATATCTCTAAGCATTGTCTTGGACTGGTAGGAGTACCAAGCTCAAAATGACAATAAATCTAGGTTGTGGTCCATATGGCACAAGTTTGTGAGTAACAATGATATGCTTGCAAAGACATTATTTGGGTACACTGCTCATTTTATCTAGACCACAGTGAGATAGTTGTCCGATAGTTGGTCATATTACAGTAGGAACGCTATCAATATAGGAAATCTAGTTTTTGACTTGAAAATGACATATGGGCATATGAAAATCATTGCCATGTACAAAACTATGATTGAAAACTTCTTATTGGAATGTATATTATTTGGAGTTAAATACAAACTATGATTATTTGCAGGTAAAGCAGTGATGTTGACAGAATGACATTCAAGAAAGTTTGTCACTATAACACGTCTACAATGTAGTTGCAGATCCTTTTTCACCTTGGTTTCTATTTTCAAATGGCTTGTAGTAGAAAAAGGATGCGTGCATTAGATATTTGCTTCCAAATGTTCTAGTGAACCTGGCATTTTCAAGAGGCTCATAACCTGTTAGGAAAGAACTCATTTTTCATAAGAGGCATTCCTAGAAAAAATTGGTCAAGAGGCCAATCTGCAAGACAAAATTATAACATACTGTGACTTCTCCAAAAGCTTGAAAACTTGTTCACTGGTTGATATCACTAGTCATTCAATAATGCAGCAGTCTTCAGAAACCAAAACACAGTGGTGACTTGCAGGTCATGTTTGCATTATGCTAGTACAAGCTTAGTCTATTCAGAGGCCCACCATAGCAACAAAAGAGATTTGCAGAGAAGCTTTCCATGCACTATTGGAATTGTAGTGACAAACAAATAGTTAGTTTATATATCTTCAGCGATTTTGAATTAGGAAAGAAGCCCTTAAAATGTTGACCCTTTGGGAAACCATGCAATGATGAGTGCTTTCTATGTCCAAGATTATAATGATGCATTTTAGATGAATTTCTCTTAGCTTTCACTGTCTTCAGATTTTGAATATTGATCTTATTAGAAATTGTAAGTTAAAGGCACTTTTATTGCAAATCTAGCACCCTATGGGCATCATAGGTATGGGCACCTCAACTTGACCTATCTCTCTCAGTTGCCATGAGAGAAACTAGTAGATGGATTTCCGAACATTCTGTAGAAGATCCATAGAGTTTGCAGAGCTTGTTAGGTAGGGAAGCTACATTGAATACCATTTTATGAAGGACAAGCTTGGAGAGCGTAGAGGGTCCTTTAGTTGGTACTTTCAGACATATGTGGACCAATGAACATGACATCAACCACTGGTGCTAGGTACTTCCTTCCGTTTTTTTATTATTTCAGTAGAAAAATGTGGGTATATTTTCTATAATTAAAATATGATGTGTTTAATGAATTTCAAAAGTTCAAAGCATTAATAGAGAAACAGTTAGGTTGTCATATTGCCTCTCTCTTAGATATGATACTGGTGGGGAATTCTACTTAAAATATTTCAATAAATTTTGTGCTAAACATGGGATCCAAAGACAATATACTACACCTTACACTCCAAAACAAAATGTATTGGTTGAGAGGCAAAACTGTACTATCACAAAGATGGCTAGGTGTAAGTTGCAGAGGAAGTCTATTCCAAATAGTTTTTGAGCTGAGGTAATGTTCACAATAGTATACTGGCTGGTGAAATGAAATATGACACTTTGGTCTCAAGTTGGAGGACCAATTCCTGTAGTTGCAATGCCAGCATATGCACCTGTGAGGCAAAAATATCCATTTTTTTTATTGTTCCCCAGACATTCTTCAGTGTAGGGCAAGGGCAAGAAATTTCTTCATTCCATGCAGATATATATAGGCCACCTACTGGATTGTTGTCATCTACAACTGCAACATTTTCATCTCCAATGCAGTCACCCTGTTTTCTGTACACTGGGCACCTCTCTGGATGCAGCTCTGCCTATTTTCCTGCTGTGTTTGCACCTTTCTCGGACTCTTCAAGTTCACTCCAAGTACTTCTCAGATTTTGACCTCTGGTGCAATTCTTCCACCCCATATCCGACATCCTTAATGGGATTGACAAAATTTCCAACTTCCAATAATGATAGAATCTGGTCCAGGCTAAACTTAGATTTGAATTCTGGCACAGAGACTTTTGAGGCAGAGGGTAAAGAAGAAAGAGCAGGATCAAAACATGCAGTGGTTTTGGAAGTTCCTTTGATAACAGATGGGAAAACTAGAGTCATCCAACAATCATCAGCATCAACAGACTCTTTTAAATAAGGTGGGATTTAAATAGATTTGAAAACAAAAAAGAGATATAAAGATAGCCAGGTTCTGTAGGTGTTGGTAGCTTTTTTTTCATTGGGTCTGTCTCACCCAAAGGGTGTTGCTTATTGGGCACATTAAGTTGTACTTGAATCCCAATGTGATGTTGATAGAGTTGTTTAATCCCAAATGGCTTAAGTTGTAGATAAAGGTGTACTGGATTGAATCTGAGATCGATACAAGGCCAGAATTGCTCATGCAGATTGAAATTCCCATATCACTAATTTGCCTCTTTTCAGGTGATCCTGCTGCACTTTTTACATGTATGCTTATTGTAGAAGTATGAATGGCACAAGCCAGGTGTTTGACAAAATTCCCAAGAAAAATGTTACCGCATGGAATGTTATTATTAGAGGTTGTGTTAGGGATGGACACTGCCAGGAAGCCCTCAAGCTATATTACCAAACACAACAGGGGGGACTTAGTGGAGACACACCTTTCCAATTGTCCTCAAGGCACGCGCTGAGATTGTGGCCCTAGAGCAGGGCAGGGAAATCCACAGTTACATGGAACACCATGACTACAGGATATTTCGAAATTAGAAATTGTGAAGATGAAGGAAAGGTACTTGACGAAATGTAGCTGGGAAGGTCAAAACCCAATGTGATAAATTGGAGCGTGATGATATCCAAGTATGAGTTGAATGGTCACAACAATGGTGTAGTGAGATCTTTTCTAAATGCAGCTGGCTGGAGCGAAATCCAATGCAGTCACTATTTGCTAGTGCTCTCGCTTCTTGTGCAAAATTAGCAGTGCTGCAACAAAAAAAATGGATGATGCATATGAAGTGTTTTTCAATATGCCAAAGAGGGATCTGATTTCATGGAATGCAGTAATTTCTTGTTATGAATTGAATGGATATTGTGATGAGGTGTTGGCGCTCTTTTATCAACTTCAAAATGACAGGAATGAACCCAGATGTAATTAAATGGAGTGCAGATATTGTGAGGTATACTCAATTTGGTCATAATGTTGAATCCATGGAAATATGCAGTTGAATGCATGTTGCAGAGGTGAAGCCTAACTCTATTACCATAGCAATTATTTTTCCTTCATGTGCTGATTAGTAGCTCTGTAGTGTGGGTATCGAATGCATGGGCATGAGGAAGATGCCCTGACACTCTTTTATGAAATACAAGATGCAGGCATTAAAGTAGGCCATATCACCTTCATTGCTATTTTATCTGCCGGCGGCCATGCAGGACCAGTAGATGAAGGCTAGCATCATTTCAATCGAATTAGTAGAAATTTTGAAGTGAAGCCTAGAGTGGAGCATCATGCATGCATGGTTGAACTCCTTGGCCACTCGAGACGCTTTAATGGAGCATATGTGACATTTTCAAACATCTATGCTACTTCTATGGGATGATGTAGTCAACGTGAGAAAGCTAATGTTAGATAAGGGAATTGAAAAAAAAGGAACTAACATCTCATTTTCACGGACAATTGCAGCTGCTGCTAACTTAGGATGGTTTGAAATATATCATAGAAACTCTTCAACAGTGTTCTCGAGTTTCAATGATAATACACCCTCTTCATTTGAATTTTGCCTCTCCAAAACCATGGAGAGGAGAGACATGGAGGAGTTACAACCATGCATACTTCCTTAACAACCCTTAAGGTGGCTGGAAATAGATAATCATGACAAGCTCCAAGCATTGGAAAAGTCTTGGTTGAAGCCTTATGTTGTAAAAGACGAATCCATCAGGCAAGTCTTGGGCCAACTTTGGGACTCCGTTGAGGAGTTTTGATGCATTTCGAAATTAACTCAAGTTTTTCTACAATTCTTGGTTATAGAAAATCAGTGGAGCCAAAAAAAAAAAAACATTTTCAGGGAAACAGGCCTGCCTATCAGAGGCCAAAAGTTGGGTCACTGGTTTGAAAACAGGAATTTCTTTGTCAAGCAAATTGGATGGAGCAGCCAGCAAGGGAACATGACAAGTTGTTGCCTCAGACTTGCATATTTTTGTGGGCTTGTTTGTCTGTATTCAAGGTGGTTTTGTGGTCAGAGAAACCTAGAGGAGTGCGTGATTTGGTCCTGCAACACATTTTGGGAGGAACTATAATTTTTTTAGGTGGTATTCTTTCCTATTCAGTTGAGGACTATGCCATGACAAGACTCATCTGAGAAGGCAATGAATTCCATGGATGTTATAGGGATTCGAATAGAAGCTGGGAAGGTCTAGTAGACTATGGAAGTGCAAATACGCTTTTTATTGATACTTCAATAAAAATGGAGACCTCGTGCACCTCTAGAAAGTAGTTCTACGCTGCCTCACATCTATTGTAGCTATTGCAAAACTCTCATATATGCTTGAACATGGGAGGAACACGATCACAAATTACAATATTATTTTCTTTCCATTTATTCTCTTCCTCTACGAATTTCATGGCAATTGAAATCATCACTTTCTTCTATTATTTGAGCATTATATGGAAGACTTCATGTAGTTGTTTCACAAGGTGCCATAATTTATTTTCAAGAGACGGCTATTCAAAAAACCCTGATTTATGAGTCCTACTGGATCCTGTTACAACTAATACTTGAATATAATTCCAGAAATTCTCCTCCTTTGAGATTGTAAATCATCATATCTTTTCCCAGGACAAAAGCAGGTGACTGATTTCATAAGAAAGGTATTTGAGATGCTAGTTGGAGCATTTAGAAAGCTTCAGGTATTAGAAAGGTTCTTCCACAATTGAAACAAGGTGTACAGGGATGCTTGATATACTAGAAGACTTCTTGAACTTCTTATATTTTGTATATTGTCGAATGGATGGGAGCACATCAACATTAGAAAAGCAACATTGAATAAAGAACTTCAGTATCCCAGATAATGAAATTTTTACTTTTCTTATTTCAACTGAGGCAGTGGGGTGGCAGGGGTTGGAATCAATTTTCCAAGTGCAGATACAGTTTATTATATATGATCTATATTTCAATCATTTTTTTCTTTTATGATCTTAATCATGATCTCACAGTATAGGCCAAGACAAACCAGTGATTGCATATCAGTTGATAATAAAGTGTACTGTTGAGGAGAGAATATTGCATCGGTGTACAAAGATGGATTTGGAGAATCTGGTGATGAATCTTTGTAAAAATGAAAGTTTAAAGAGTTATCTAGATCACAAAGAACCTATATATCGTGCTTTTCAAAATGAAGTTAATGCTATTTGTTTGGTTTTCTCTCGTTTTGTTGTCCTGTGAATTTGTTACTGTTATGTTTATTATCTAGCATGCATATGCCCAGACAATGACCTCTTGCCATAACTGCAAAAAGAAAATCTCTAGTACCTATATCCAATTACTGTAGTTGCTGGAAAAAAGAAATTCAGAATAATTTAATACGAAAAAAACCTATTTTACACATACTGCTCCTTTGTGAGTTTCACAGCACCTCAAGTGCCCAAGTAGGAACTTTAAATTTCACTCTAACAACCCCACAATGCATCATTTTATGGAAACTTACACTGCATAGCAGGATTGGATACAAACATGACAGGATTCCTCATTTCCAATATGGTGGCAACAAAATTTTGGCCATCTCAATGGTTCAACATTTTTTGTAATACAAGACCCAACCAAGTTTCATTAGTTTACTCTGTTAACCAAACCAGGTTTCATGAGTCTAAAAAATACATATGACATTCTAATAGCTCACTGCGTGTGTTTGTAACACCTATTTCTTCTACTCAAGGAAATAGGTATAGCAAATATAAATCTAATAATAGATCAAAAAATAGGTGGCGGGCCCTCTTAAAAGTGAGGAGTATTTGGGAATAAACACTCATTTACAATTGACAAGCTCCAGGAGTCGATTTCGAAAAATGGGAAATAATGCTCTGACAGGTGCATTGGCCAGAATGTTTGAAGTATTTCTACATCATTTATTTATACTCCTAGTGAGTGTGTTAAACAACATATGCAAATTGATTTATGGTATTGCAACAACTGGTATGTCTATTGGAAGTGGAGTATCCATTGCCAGAAATGGATCTCCAATAGCAAGAAAGTAACATCAAGACAACATATACCACTTGAGTAGATTAGAATGGACCAGAAATGAATAAAATTCAATGCCATGTTCCAGAAATTGTTAAGTGGTGAGCAATAGAATAGGAAGGAATGCTTTTATTTACTTGGCATCATCATGTTGTGCTAGATGAAGACTTCTATTACATGATCAACTGGGCAAGAGTTGGCACAGGTATCAATTTTTATCAGGCTACAGGTATCATTTTATTAATTTTGGGCAACTAGATCCAAAATCCATGTTGCATTGCTCATATGATGATGATGATATTTTTGTTGGATTCCTCTTTCGGAGAGGTGCAAGATTGATCTAAAGATCATCTCGTTTGGATGAGAAGAACTTATATTTTGATTTTATTTTCCACACATGTGCAAATTGTCAAGGTCGACCAGAATTGTAATGAAGGCTTGCAAGCCCAATATATGTGTCACACACCCTCATTGATGGATATAAATTGGAGAGAGATGATGTCCATTCATCATCAACTCATCACACATTTCCTCTTGTGATCTGATTGGTTCATTCAGCCTTTGGAGGCCTCTCTCTCTGACATGTGCGGATCTGAAGCGGAAGGAGTGCGAACTGTTTTTAGGGCTCTTTGCTGGTGCGTTGACACGCGTTGACCATGGGTCAAAGCTTGGAGTTTGACCTCCATTCTTGTGCAGAAAATCCAATCTCTTGAGGCAGCATTAGAGAGCAAAAAGATCGAGGAGAAGGGTGACCTTTGACCACAGCCCTAGACCGCAGCGTTGAATTTCTGCATTGACTTTTTCTGTTGACCAGTGTTGACCTTTTTGGAGCTATCTTTGAGGGGTGTGTGTGTGACACTTGGAGGATTGGCTGATCCAACTATGTATACTCTTGAGCAAAATGGTTTTGTTGAAAGGAAGAATAGAACCATTGTGGAAGTTTCCCTTGCCATTGTGTATGTTCAAAATAGATGCCCGCATTCCACATTGGACTCCAAGACTCCCGAAGAAGTCTTCTCTAGTAAGAAGCCCGATGCCTCCCACTTTAGGCTTCAAATGACATCATCAACATGAGATCCAAGTTCGACGAAGTCAATCTTGAGCTCAAGGCTCAAATTCTGGCCAATCCTACTTTTGATTACACCAAGGACACACATCAATGGGTCAAGAAGTCATTGTCATCAAGCCTACAATAACAAACCCTAGATAAATGAACATGACAGCAAAAGGGGTCACATCAATGGGTCAAGAAGTCATTGTCATCATGCCTACAATAACAAACTCTAGATAAATGAATATGACAGCAAAGGGGGTCAATGACCTAGCCAGGGCCACATTAGGGCTAGTAGTTACAATTGTAACCACAGAGAATATTGTTAGTGGATATATCTAGCATCTCATGCCAAATGAGGTGCCACCATATCTTTTGAAGATTCTTCACTTGCCAAACACTAGGGCAAGCAATCTAGTATGGCCTTTGTCTAACTACTATAATTGCGATACTATCTAACATGAAAATTCAAACAAGGGGGAGCCATAGCCGATCTTCACGTCTTTATGAGGTCCCCTTCAGAGGAACCCCTCCATATTATCCACATTTTTTGTTTATATATTAAATTCATAGAAATAATGAAGGGAGGGGATCCCTCCAAGCAATAAAACACTGTTCTGCACATGGTTTATGATAACATTTTTGCCAACTAATTAACTAGTTTAGATTTTCATGTTGTCTCTTTTTTGGGATTAATATAAGAAACTAGGGAGTTACGCAAATATTTAAGAGTCAAGACAGTTCATGAAATCAAGGGCTTGTAAATCCATTGCTTCAAATGCCAGTGTCAACATTAGATTCAAATTTGACAAAGTCTATCTTGAGCTCAAAGCTCAAATTATAGTTGAACTTGCATTTGATACATTAAAAAAACTCATCAATGGATCAATAAGACATTGAATGAGTGCTCTGTCATCATGCTTGTTGTAGTTAATCCTAATTAAATGAACACAAAAATAAAAGGAGTCAATGGATGCGCTAGGACTACATTAGGATTGGTAGTTAAAACTATAACTAGAGAGAGCATGTGGTCACCGGCTATATCCATGGAATTTCAAGCCAAACGAGGTGTCACCATCTCATTTTAAGATTCACAACTTACAAACACTAGATAAGACTTTCAGCTCTAATATGGTCTTCATTCAACTAACACCATTGCACTCCTATCTAACACAAATCTTAAAAAATGAGGCAGAGTCACTGCAGATCTTCAAGTCTTTATGAGGTCCCATTCAGGGGAATCCTTCTATTTTCATATGAAATCCATGGGTTCTATCTCTATATTGAATTCATGGATACAACAACGACAAGGTTCCCTCCAAGCCATTAGAAACGACTCTATGCAAGAAGGCAACTCCTTGATAGTTTCTTTCCCGTGGATTTTGGCATAAGCAAGGATGCTATCGTGCTTTTAGTTTCAAGCCTTCTTGGAGGATCCCTATGCAAAAATATGCCCTCCTCCCAATCCCATCAATTCAAGGATGAGTTGAAGCCTAGGCTTTCTATTCCCTCAAAGAAAAAACCGCCCCTCAATTCTACCTTTATAGTGGAGAAATCAAAGGACATTCCAGTGTTGGAACTTGCATGTATATGCCCACAACTTTTTGTATTGAAGGGATGGCACTCTTTGTCCTTTGAATGGGCTTTGGCCATCTACAACAATGCTTCATGGGTGGAAATATCAAACCTAGATTACCAACGATGAGCTCTTCCTCCATTCCAAGTGTTACTTCATTGTAATTTTTAAGGCCATGGTGGATAGGAAAAAGAAATTCAACCTAGGACCCTATTTCTAGGGGAAAATGCACCTCTCCTTTCATCCCTAGTTCTGAAAGTTTGATCCAAACACCATGATTATTACAGCAACTCTGGTCTACGTAAGAGTTCCAAACCTCCTCTTCACTTATGGTATCCTAATTTTCTTGCAACTATTAAAAACTCCCAGAACCATTTTATTAAATTTAATGGAGCTCATATTGTCATGGGCTCAACATCTTTACCCATATCTGTGTAGTGCTCAACCTAAGTTGTGAGTTTCCCAACTAGTTGCTCATATAATGGGTTGATCTCACTTTTACCAAAATGTTAGACATTGAAAGCACAAAATTTAGATGTAGATCATGCCAACAAATTGTACACCTCCAAGAAACCTATTCATCTTGATTATTCACCAACATCTTCTACATCCAATGGACATAGGAAAAATCCCAAAGGATGGTAAGTAATACAGGGAAACATATGTGCTCCAAGAAAGAAAATGGCTCAACCGAAAGAAAAGAAACCTATGCAAGTTCCCCTTGGTAGTGGTGGGGAGACACACTCAAGTTTGGTGCCATCAAATCTCTTTTGAGGTTTAAAGCATCTTCGTGAATCGAAAAAGGAAAAGCTTAGTCCTAACAACCTTGCGTTCATGATTCCCTTTCACAAATCAGTATATCACAATGCCACTAACCCATGTCAACAGAACTGGGTGGATCTATATTAGAAAGAAAAAGTGATCCTCATGAGACAAACCACAACACCTAGTGACCATGTAACTTCTTCAACTCTCTACAAACGAGTCAAGTTGTGTAACGTGTTTCTCTATGTTCTTTGCATTTATATCTATTTCATAGTTATGTTTCAATATTATGTTCATAGTTATGGGATTGAAGCATGACAGAGGAAGAAGGAAATCATGTAGCATCCACATTTTGCCAGTGTGAGTACCCATTTCTTTGTATTCACTTTTCATAGGGTATATCTTGTATTCAATGTATGGATGGTGTGTAATTGTTTGTTTCCTTCATTTCACTTTTAGCTGATTCTCAGTAATTTCTGTGTTAAATCTAATGATATGAAGTTTGCAATCTTGGGTAGAATAGTGCTAGTAAAAGACTGTATAATATTATAAAATTTGTCATGAAGATCCGGTGGAACATCCACGACAGTGTACAAATCAGAAATGGACTAAGAACCCAATGGCATGCATTAACTCCATTCCTTCTCTATGCTTCCAAGTTCCCAGAGATAAATAACATCAAAGAGTAACAAAGATACAAAGCAAGACACAACTGCATATCAAAATGCACACTTGCATTTCTGAACCAAATGACAAAAACCTGCAAAGCCTCCAAACTAAACAAAGTCAACTCCACAACAAATGAGATTACTCGCACTAATATCAAATGTAAATCAATATACACTAGCACAGACACATCTAAAATTGTGTCCGATATGCACATCAATGTTCCAAAGCTCAGGGTTGAATATCTCAAATTTCAATATTCAATACATCGATCATTTCTCTAAACTCAAGATATGCAATATTGACCCTATCGAAACCAGAATTAGATGGATCTGGGATATTATATTCGATGCACCTAACACATGGTATAGATTAAATGCAATTACATGCAAATAAAGTATTGACAGACTCACCCACCCCAAGCAGGATGTAGAGCATCTCACATCTTTCAGTACAAACACAAACAACTATTCATTAAAATACCACTTAGTTTATTCATGTGGTAAGGATATAAATCAAGCTACAACAAGAATTAGAAGAAGAAAAAACATACCTTCGGTCCCTCTCCACAAGCGCATTTCTAAAAGTAAAGTATATCCAATGTCAGCAGTTGATGCATTTGCCAAATAATCCTGGCCCAGACAAAAATGGACAAACAAATCAGTATCACATGGCAGGCATAAGAAATCTCAAAGTAAGCATCTGGAAAAGTTCCATTCATAGTGCCAAAAATAATAATAGTAAGTTGAAGCAGTCATTGGTGACAGTAGCATAGATCCATGTTCCTAGATACAATGGATTATCGCATTAAGTCCCTTGGATTACAAGTTAGAAAGCAGCACCAATACAACATGCATCAACAGATTTTTATCTAGAGCTCTTCCGTGTTTGGACAGACAATAAGAAATTGAATACAATTCATGTGAAGGAACAATTAAAAAAAATTCAAAGCACACTTCAAATTCAAGAATGCAAACTCAAAATCAAAAGAGCACATCAGAATATCTAAATAAGGTTTCATGATGATCACCATAAGTTGAATCTTTGCAAAATGTTTGGCTCTAAAAACAAAGCATGAGAATCTAGGCTATGATAGATCATAGGAAGCTAAGACATTAAATCTATGGGATGTTGGATATCATTGAATTAAATTGCAAGTAGAGATGATAACAAGTCGAATAAATGACACCTACCTGCCCCTTTTGTAAAAAATAGGGAAAAAATTTACAGCGAGATATGCTTGGAAAAAGGAGGGCATGGTTGCCTCTACAGTGACAACTAGAAAATGAAACATGGAAACCCTATGCACAGCAGGTTGCATGAGTAAATGCTAATAATATATGTTGGAAAATGAAATTGATATGCTTGAGACGAAAATAAGTGAGGCCTATTCATAAAGCAGTTCGAAACTGAATCCACTGGTTAGAAATTGTCCCCCACCAGACAACGCTTCAGGCACCATTCAATTCTACATCTAGTATCCAAATTATCAAAATTTAGTTGTGCATAGTTTTGTTTTCTGTGATCAAAACATAGTAATACCCACACAAATGTTCAAAATGCAGAGCATATATACATACGTTTTTTGTTTCTGCTTGAGGGCATGCATTGCACATACTGTGGCTAGGGTTCGAAGCCCATACTATAAATGGGGTTATCGGGATAATCAGACACTACAAACGCACATACTGTTCTAGGGTTCGAAGCCCATTATAGTTTTGAAGATCTTAGAGATGGCAACATCAGCTTCACAAATGGCTACTAGCATCAATAGAATATTGAATCTTTTCACTACTTTCTCTGATGGATTGACAGATAAAATCATGGAGGAAAATCTTAAAGATGTTGATCTCAATGTTAGAGCTCGGGCACTCAATTCCCTGCTTCTAAATCATCAACTCCAGGTTTTCAAGCAGGGTGATTTCATAGTTTACAAGCAACAGGCAAAAGAAAATTTTGTAAGGTTTAAGGGCCTCTCATCTGAAGATATGTTCATATATCAAGTCATAAAAATTGTTGGAAATATGGGTATATGGAAAAAAAAATATGAAAAGGGAAAAAAAAATTACAGCAACCACAGGTTAACAAAGCATTGAAAAATCTAGAAGCTCGTGACTTAATAAAAGGGGTGAAGTGTGTTTCTAACAGGAAATGAAGGTGTATATGCTAGCAGAATTGACACCTTAAAAGGAGATAACTGGAGGTGCATGGTGCACATATAAACTTTGATATGGAGTTCACTAACATTGTTAAGCAACAGTGTTTGCAGTTAGTCTTGCAGCAGGGTGTAGCCACTATTGAGAGTGTTGGTGATTTTGTGAGAAAATTAGGGATATCAAAGGTGGAATTGAAGGTTTAAGAGCTCAAGAAAATGGTGATGTGGAAGAAGTGATAAGAACCGGAACCAGAGACTTTGCTGCTATAGGGTTCCCAAGCTCAAATTCAGGAGTAGTCGGCATTTACGAACATTTCTTGTGGAGTTTTCCTTGTCTTGCAAGAGTGCACAGATGATGGCCTGATTTCTTATTTTCATGGCACGGAAGCTACATTATACATGCAATAATTGTTTAAACTCTTACCTTCTCATAGACCTCTCAACAGATGGAGGAGGAGGGTGGCCTTCTTCTTCTTGAAATTGAATAATCGTGCTCGAGTCGAACTCTTCAATGCATTCAATATCGATGAGAGGGTTTTCAGGTTCCCCTCCTGTAGCTCTAGCTGTGCTCTACTGTTTTGGTTGGTAACAGAATGTTATGTCTTTTGTTTGCCCGCCAATACTCCACGAAAATCCCCTCTTCAAATTTATTGAAATTTAAATGGAGTGGGAAAATTATTTTCGGATGAGTCAAAGCATTTTAATCGAAAGGGTAAAACCTTTAAAAAAAAACAACAACAAAAAATTTATTCCAATATAATAAATATTTAAATTTCTTAAACTTTATTCAAATATGGTAAATATTTTAATATTTTTCAAAACAAAGGTGGATGCTATGTTGGGTTTGCAAATCACTCTATATTTTTTATGTTATTTTTTTTTTTTCATGGTATATGATTAATCTAGATTCATCTTAACTTCCAATCTATCAAATGTCTATAGAAATCAAATCTAAGGAATTTTGCATTTCAAGAGATTTAATTCCTCTCTCTCGGCCTTGGTAGATCTAGAGTTAAAATATATCTAGATTGGGTTAATTATTAATTTTATGTTTTTAATTTTTATTTTATTTTGACAGACTCTAACTGTTAAAGATAACATTACAACGTTTTGACCATGGGAGAAGAATTCAACACTAGAGAAACCCTAGAGGCCCAAGGAAAAATTGCAAGCGGAGAAAGGGTCGTAGTTTTGACAAAGAGTGAACAGGATCTAGACAATGTGATCTCTGATATCCTTGTCAAAATGAAAAATAAGATTAAATGGTAACAATGAGTTTTTTATCCACATGATATATATTTTGTACAAATATGGTGGCCATGATAAACCCTTTGAAGACACGCAATTATTCATCAAATATGTTTTTTAGATGACATTTTGACTGCTTACTGCTTCCTAGACATAGCATACTAGTGCCTAGGACATGTTAAGATCAGAGGTTAAATATGGACAACTATATGAATGCCTCTAACAGAAAATGGGTCAATAGAATAATGGTTTCGGTGATTCAAGGATGGAGAAGACCATTTGAGCCTAATTCATGTGAATTTCCTATATTCATGAGTGCTCAGGAGGCTATGTGGCTTGATGGATTTTAAATGGGACATATGAATCCAGCACATGAATCAACCCCTAGAAAAATACATTATATGCTTCCTCATAATTAAGGGGTTTATTATAACTCTTAAAGGAAGTTTAGATTATTGGTTGTGGGCTGATACACACCTTTTTATCGAAGATATAGTTATGATGATGAGCCTTGGAAACTTAGCCTAAATCCCATGAAATTCTCTATCTCCAATCCATATCTAGGTTGATTACTCATATTTTCTTATCCTTAATACCTTGTTTAGAATGAGATAGGTCTAGTATCGTACCTAGCCTAGTCGTTAGCCCATGTGATTCTCTAAAACTAGGCTACATGCATTGATTATCGTACTCCTTAAAGGTTAGTTTCACAAGTGTGAGTTTTTATCTTTGACATCCCAACTTGTACAATTATCCCATAAATTAGATTTATTTCCAAATACAAAGAAGCACATATGATATACCTTCAACATTTGTGTATTTTCCTCGAAAAATGTGACACTTTGAAACAAAATTAGAGTTTGCATGTCATTCATTCAATATTTTGAACAACATGCAACTAATTATGGTGGGTATTGGAGTATTCTATTTGACATAAGTGTTTATATGTAGTTTCATTTTCTTAAGAGATGGTATCAAGGAAAAATAATTTGGCCATTGGTTTGACTTTCGCTGACATAGGCCCTTAATATTTGTGCCCACTTGATATATTTTCCCTTTCGGTCTTGATTCAATTTTTTTTGAATGTTTACCAACCTTGTGTATAAAATTTATCGTTATAAATTGAGTCACCTATACACCAATTTTAGTCCTTCAAAGTCTGCACATCCTTAGGCCCAAAAACCTACCCTTATACCAGTTATGTTTCCTTCACAAGTACAAGACTTAGGGCTCTTCTTTGAATATCACCTAACGACCATCCAAATATACTTGGACTGCCATCAATTTTCCCAACCACAATCAATTCTTTTACTAATCTAATGGACACAACGTTGGCCTCATCTAGGGCTCTTCAAATATGCCACCTAATAGCGATTTGAGTACCTCTCAAAATCACTATTCTTGTGTACCAATTCTTTTTTGTACAATCTATGAACAAATTTGAACTACTCCTCTTATCATTCTTCTAAAAATTTGTAGATGCTTGACCTAGGGTCACAAATCATCCACTAAAAGTCCATTGTCTAACTATTTATAGGTTGCTTCAGAACTTTGTCCAAAATGACATGGATAGTCCACCAAAATCAACTCCTCTTCATGTCAATCCATTCCTCATATGGCACATTACTTCTACTTCGTCTTCTACTCAAGTTACACCTTCTTTGGATTTGTTATCTCCATACATAGTTCTGCAAACCATCTTCCAAATCTATGGTATATATTGCAGAGACAAACCTCTCTCTAAGGGTCATGACTAGGTGGTATAACCATACCCACTTTGCAGCTAGGTGGTATAAGTTGTGCAACACTATCAAAGAAGTCACAATGGAATCCAAAAGGGAGTGGAGGTATGTTTTTTGTGTTAAATTGTTGGTCCTAGTTTGGACAGTTGGAACATTTTAGTACAGCCTGTGGAAGCAAAGAAGGGAGGGCTAATGTGTTGGTTAGAAGCCCTAACCAGTGCAATGATTGGTGATAGGATCAAATTCATATGCAACCTGTGGGAGCCATGTGTTGGGGTTCTCTTGGGTGTTAAGAAACCCCAACTAGGAGCAGATCTCGCAATGAATGGGTGTCCTAGGATAGGACTGTTAGAGAAGTCTCTTGGCAGCCACGAGCAGGATTTCCTAAGTTTGAGGATGCCCTAGCCAGAGGTAGATGCTACAACAAGTATTGGTCACTTGTGGTCTGCTGGAGGGCAACGTGAGAGTGGGCCAAGTGTGAACGTGGATTGTGCATTTATGGTATGTTGGAGGACAGTGTGATAGTACCCATGTTGGGGCCCGGTGTGCACCATCTTCATGGACCTCGGTGGTTGCCAGAGGTCAAGGGACTGATCAACCAGGAGTAGTTTTGTGTAGCCCTAGACTTGTGTGTGGAGGACTTCTACAGCAGATGATGGGTAGTCCTCCTAGCCCGTGTTCATTGTGGGATATAGACATCTTGCAGCGATAGGTGGTAGCCCTTCATACCCTATGTTTGCCTTCATTGGTGCAGCACAGGAAGACCATAGTGGTTTGAAGTCCCTAAGTAATTGAGGAGCAGCAATGAGAAGATTGAGAATTGTTCACAAACGGAGTTGTGAACAATTTGACAGGAGTCTTGATGTGTTGTGCCCTTGATGGACTAAGGCACAACTAGTGAGCAGATTGGCAGCCAAGCTTTAGTGGCTAGATGGACTTGGAGCATTGATAGAGTCAAGAGCTGCAGATCGAGATCCAAAGGACCGAGCTGGTACAGGGCATGACCGAGAAGAGCTGAGAGAGAATGCGACAGCGACATGGTCAAAGTATCTTGTTGAGGGCAGATTGGTTATCGATGGACTGACACCAAACCTAGTTTTGTATCTTGTATCAATGGGTGTATGAAGGCCATTATCCTTGGTACATGAGCCCTATACTGTTGTATCATATGTTGATTAATACAACGAAGTTGGGTTAAAAATTGTAAGAAGTTTTCTATATTTTGTGCATTGGTAGATTTACTGCTATTTATATTTTGTTGTGCAAAGTAGTATCATTGTGATTATTGGTTTGGTAGTGTGAAAAATTTTAAGACACTATCCTAGACCCAAGATCGTGGAAAAACAACATGGTATCAGAGATTATCTAAGCTACTTTAAGGGATAGTGAATCACAGTGTGCTCAGCGAAGCAACTCAGAGGGAGTTGTGGGTGTCTAGATCAAGGAGCAAAAAGGTTCAGCTAAAGAAGAGTCTAGGTCGGCTTGATGTTAATAAGCCATGTGACAACTTGTCAAGCCAATGTGGACACCCAAATGAAGCCCTTATATTGCGTATAAATAGAAGGTGAGGGAGGCTAAGTTAACATCAAAGCGAAAAAATTTAGGAGTAAAACACCTTCTAATGTAAGCCACAACTTGAAGAAGAGAAGACTGAAGCCTGAAATGAATGTTTTGAGGTCTGATTAGAAGATATAACAGGGCCGAGGAGTAGCTGCGTAAATACGTTGATAATAGGGTTTTTTTGGTACCAAAGGGGTGGCATATTTATTGTTTAAGAAAGTCTCAGGCACTGTAGTTATTACAGGGATAACACATGTCTATATTAGGCTTGCTGGAGGGGCCGTAAGGACTAATTCCTACAACAAAAGTAAGGGAAATCAGCGTATGGGAGCATCTCTAAGGAGTGCCTGGTCTTGTTAAGCACGAAAAAAAAAAATGATTGATTTTATAAAATCTTGTCAACCCTACCACTGCCTTCTACATAATTCTATATACAAGTTTAAATCTATTGAAATTTTAACAATAAAAATCATAGATATCAGGAAAATACCTTTCGAACTTATCAACACACACTCTCCCTCTCTGAGTTCTCGAAGGTTGCAGTTTTATCTCCATATGCTGGCAACGGACCACATGTTTTCTGCTCTGAATTGCAGGGAAACCCCCAAATCAGGAGAAGAATATCTCAATTAAAGTTGGAAAAAGAGCTAAACCAGATCTGATATAATAAAATCGCGTTAAAAATATAGTCGAATCCAGAGTGTAGCGAAGAATAGAAGGGTATGGAATCTACGCCGAAATCATAAATATTGTTAAAGATCACCGAGCTCTGTCCCGAACTTGGCCAAGGGAGAATAGTCGCCCGAAATTAAATTTTAAGAAGCCGCTCAAAATTAAATTTTAAGAGGTACCAAAATCCTATAAAGCAATTGCTATAGTCATTTTGATTTTCATAAAGTTCTAATTTTATTTAAGCAAAAGGAGGTCATCTAGTATTTTTATTTGAGCAAAGGAGGTCATTTCACATCTAGGAATAAATTTTAATAGGTCCATTTAGAGTTTAGACTAGTGGCCAAATTAGATTTTAATACGTAGTAAAAAATTATAAAGCAATTGCTATGTTGGCTTTGGTTTTCATTAAGTTTTATTTTTATTTGAGTAAAAGGAGGTCATCTAGTATTTTTCGTTTTCATTAAGTTTTATTTTTATTTCAAGAACAGGAGTTCATTTCAAATAGAAGTTATATTTAATATTTAATGATGTTAAAGACCCATAAAGTAATAATGTTAGTTTAATTAGAGCATCAATAAAAACTATATTAGGGAATATGGTTTTTACACGGGAGCTCGTGCGTGCTGCTTGATCTAGGCTGGTGTTTTAAATTCCGACTCGGCCCTCCGCCACCATGGCCCCCTAGAATTCGATCCCGGTAGGGAACCACCCCCTACTTCTCCTCAAAATGATGCGCAACCTCCTCATGACGAATCTGCAATTGCTTTTGTCTCTTTGGTTTCCTCAATGGGACCTCCACGATCACGCCCAACTATGACAAAATTTGTGAAAAACCTCGATGGAATACCAAAAACCACTCTGCCTCCAACACTCCCACACAAAGAAGCCCTCTAATGGGAGCTTGCTCCTTTTCATTTACAACTCCTTATGTGAGAGAACACTACAAGCTCCATCTCAACATGATGAAGTGTAGATATTGTGAATAATTCAAAACGAGGCTTCGAAAATTATCCAATTGTCTACATTCAGTATACATGATAATAATGGAATTACCCACAAACACATATGCTCGTAACCAATACCTAGTTCTCTAAGAATCAATTAATGTTTCTAATATGCTCAGTTAGAGATGAAGGATTCTCCTAGGAGGTCAATTTGCTAGTTTGGGGTGTTTTACTTTTAGTGGTTAAGGGGTTAGTAGTTAAGGTGTTTAGGGGTGAAGGGTTAGGGGTCAAGGGTCACAGGTTAAGAGGATAAGGATTTATGGCTTAGGAGGTTCATGGATTAATATAGGTTAGGGGTTAATGTCATAATATTTAATGAATGAAGGGGTTTATGGGTTATGATTTATGAGTGCAGGGGTTAAGGGAATATGGAATGGGGGTTAAGGGGATAGGGAATTTAGTGGTTATGGGTTAAGGGCTAGTGTGTTGTGATAATTGGACTCCTAATCCCCTTATCACCATTATTTTGGGTTCCCCTATCAATTTCTCTCGCTACCTTCCCTCTAGGTCCCCTAGGCCCTATGAAATTAGGTCCTAAGCCCCCTTCTCATTCTCTAATGCTAGGATTATAGATCTTAGTAAACCATGCTTTCACCTCTGAATTCTACACATACATGCTACCCTTGTGTCCCCTTGGCCCGTTCAAGGCACCATAAGATACCCCCCACCACCCCCCCCCCCCCCAAGAAACTTTTTGGTTATATCATTCCAATTTTCCTAATGTTATGACCCCCCAAATTTGGTCTCAATGCCCTTACAAGTACACCCTTGGGCCCCCTTGGCTAAGGGAGTATATGTATTAGGGGTTATGGGTTGTGATAAGGGAGCCCCTAATCCACTTATCACAACTAGAAATAGGCTTATGAACACCATCAATATCTATTGTAGGTGTTGTGATGAAAGCAATAATGAATACAAAATTTGTGGTCAATAGGACAGGAAAAAAGTATGCCATAAACATAGTAGGAAATTTTGGAAAAAAGGTTTTAAGTAACCGAGACTGCGCTTCCGCTCTTATCTCCTTAACCTTGCTCTTCTTTAAACTCTTTAAACCCTCCCTGTAATGGGAGCTTGCTCCTTTTCATTTACAACTCCTTATGTGAGAGAACACTACAAGCTCCATCTCAACATGATGAAGTGTAGATATTGTGAGTAATTCAAATCAAGGCTTTGCAAATTATCCAATTGTCTACATTTGGTATACATGATAATAATGGCATTACCCACAAACACATATCCTTGTAACTAGTACCTAGTTCTCTAAGAATCAAGTAATGTTTCTAATATGCTCAATTAGAGATCAAGGATTCTCCTAGGAGGTCAATTTGCTGGTTTGGGGTGTTGTTTTTGGCCTTGGATACTTAGTGGTTAAGGGCTTCAAGGGTCAAGCGTTAAGGGCCAAAGGGATTTAGGGTCAGAGGAATTAGCAGTTAAGGACTCAATATTTAGGAGATTTAGGTGTTAGTGGTTAAGGGTTTAGTAGTTAAGGTTTTTAGGGGTTAAGGGTCACAGGTTAAGAGGATAAGGAATTATGGCTTAGGAGGTTCATGAATTAATATAGGTTAGGGGTTAATGTCATAAGATTTAATGAATGAAGGGGTTTATGGGTTATGATTTATGAGTGCAGGGGTTAAGGGAATATGGATTGGGGGTTAAGGGGATAGGGAATTTAGTGGTTATGGGTTAAGGGCTTATGTTTTGTGATAATTGGACTCCTAATCCCCTTATCACCACTATTTGGGGTTCCCCTATCAATTGCTCTCGCTTCCTTCCCTCTAGGTCCCCTAGGCCCTATGAAATTAGGTCCTAAGCCCCCTTCTCATTCTCTAATGCTAGGATTATAGATCTTAGTAAACCATGCTTTCACCTCTGACTTCTACACATACATTCTACCCTTGTGTCCCCTTGGCCTGTTCAAGACACCATAAGATACCCCCTCCCCCCCAGAAACGTTTTGGTTATGTCATTCCACTTTTCCTAATGTTATGACCCCCCAAATTTGGTCTCAATGCCCCTACAAGTACACCCTTGGGCGCCCTTGGCTAAGGGAGTAAACGTATTAGGGGTTATGGGTTGTGATAAGGGAGCCCCTAATCCACTTATCACAACTAGAAATAGGCTTATGAACACAATCAATATCTATTTTAGGTGTTGTGATGAAAGCAATAATGAATACAAAAGTTGTGGTCAATAGGACAGGGAAAAAGTATGCCAGAAACATAGTAGGAAATTTTGGAAAAAGGTTTTAAGTAATTAGGACTGCGCTCCCGCTCTTATCTCCTTAACCCTACTACTTCTTTAAACTCTTTAAACCCTCCCTGTAATGGGAGCTTGCTCCTTTTCATTTACAACTCCTTACGTGAGAGAACACTACAAGCTCCATCTCAACGTGATGAAGTGTAAATATTGTGAGTAATTCAAATCTAGGCTTTGCAAATTATCCAATTGTCTACATTTGGTATACATGATAATAATGGCATTACACACAAACACATATCCTTGTAACCAGTACCTAGTTCTCTAAGAATCAATTAATGTTTCTAATATGCTCAATTAGAGATGAAGTATTCTCCTAGGAGGTCAATTTGCTGGTTTGGGGTGTTGTTTTCGGCCTTGGATGCTTAGTGGTTAAGGGCTTCAAGGGTCAAGAGTTAAGGGCCAAAGGGCTTTAGGGTCAGAGGATTTAGCGGTTAAGGACTCAATATTTAGGAGATTTAGGTTTTAGTGGTTAAGGTGTTTAGGGGTTAAGGGTCACAGGTTAAGAGGATAAGGATTTATGGCTTAGGAGGTTCATGGATTAATATAGGTTAGGGGTTAATGTCATAAGATTTAATGAATGAAGGGGTTTATGGGTTATAATTTATGAGTGCACGGGTTAAGGGAATATGGATTGGGGGTTAAGGGAATAGGGAATTTAGTGGTTATGGGTTAAAGGCTTATGTTTTTGTGATAATTGGACTCTTAATCCCCTTATCACCACTATTTTGGGTTCCCCTATCAATTTCTCTCGCTGCCTTCCCTCTAGGCCCCCTAGGCCCTATGAAATTAGGTCCTAAGCCCCCTTCTCATTCTCTAATGCTAGGATTATAGATCTTAGTAAACCATGCTTGCACCTCTAACTTCTACACATACATGCTACCCTTGTGTCCCCTTGGCCCATTCAATACACCATAAGATACCCCCCCCCAAGAAACTTTTTGGTTATGTCATTCCACTTTTCCTAATGTTATGACCCCCCAAATTTGGTCTCAATGCCCCTACAAGTACACCCTTGGTCTCCCTTGGCTCATAGAGTAAACGCATTAGGGGTAATGGGTTGTGATAAGGGATCCCCTAATCCACTTATCACAACTAGAAATAGGCTTATGAACACCATCAATATCTATTGTAGGTGTTGCGATGAAAGCAATAATGAATACAAAATTTGTGGTCAATAGGACAAGAATCATCAAGATGTTGAACCATACAATGTAAAGATGGTTTTCAATGCTAGCTAGTGATCTAGTCACATAAAAGAGCCCCCCATAAATTTGCGCTTTGGGACACCCCTAGGATTCAATAATTAATCTAAAGTGAGAGGATTCGTTGCTAAGGTGACAATGGAAACGACCTTGGGTTGACGCAAAATGACACTTGGTGATCCTTACAAAACTAGGGTGTCGGTTTCATCATCAACAAGAGGCACAATTGACAAGTGGCAACATCTCACATTTAAGGGACTTAGCAACAAATATTTATGCATGTTTTTCCACCGAGGGTACCTTAATTCACATTTGCTAAGGCACAAATCACATATTTGGATGAATTTTGGATAACACACGATCGCACAATCACATATAAGTAAGAGAAACAAGTTATCAATCGCACAACACAAGATGTATCTGGGGAAGCAACTGCTCAAAAACATTTATCTCTATTTTGTATTAAGTCAAGGAATCATGAAACAATACAATGCTTAATCTCTCTTGATATTCTCTAGCACTCTGCCAATTGTCTCCTGCTGATCTAGAAAAATAGGTCTAATACTTAGCCAATTCTCAGCCTTCCTTGCTCACACAATTCCTATGGAATTATCTCCATATTAATTAGGAAAATCAACCTTCCTTCATTGCACAATCCATCATGGCATCCCAATGACTTTATAATTACACATTGGAAATTTTCTATAAATACAACTGATATTTATGTTCCTCTAAACTGTGTTACAATGAGGATGAAGGGTCTTTTTTATTATTTAAAAATAAGATAAAACCCTAAACAACCAAAACCCTAACCCAAGGAGATGTAACACCAAGAGTTTATGGGCCCCGTTGGGTTAGTTGGGCAACCAACTTTCTAGGGTCATAACTTGGTCATATGATCTTCGTATGACGCACATGATACCTCGTTAGAAAGATCTCTCCGAGGACTACAACTACTAGTGTGATTTCTATGAAATCGCTAAACCTTTCATGCCCAAAAAAGCGTCGTTTGGGGCCTCAAAACAACTCCTGAAGTTCAGGACCCGAAAAACTGACAAAAATAGTAAATTGTGCTATAATTAAGGAAACTGAAAGAGACAATGGTGAGGGCCCAAGTGGAATAGGCGAGTGGCCACCAATATCCACCTCGATCACCTTAAATCAAATTTCTTGAGCTAACTCAATCATCATGACTTAGTTAACTGACAAAAGTTGTTATGAGACGAAAGTACAATTTATTGTCCAATTTATTTAAGGGGAAAATAAATTAGACGCCTCACATTCCTCACTCCTGGTACATCAAAATTCCTCACCAGTGTGGGTGCATTTTTTTGTCCTTTCTAGTTTCCAATTTCAATGTTTCTTGTTGCAAATTTCAACACTCCCTCTCAATAAGAAAGGAATTCAATATATCTCCATCCGGTACCTTTGGAATGTTCTGCATGCTACACTTCTCTAGTGTTTTTTGCACCTGCAAATCCTGAAACTGAATAGCCTCCGAACAACTTACTCAGTATAATGCATCTGTCATCAGAGTCTTCTGACTGCTACAAGCTACTGCACCTGTCTAGTACTAGATTCTCTGCGCTGTTGCTGACATCTGCATCCGTGCCCTTTGAACTATTGCTAGCTCTGATTTGTGATCCAGTATTTGACATCTATCACTCTGATTTCTGTCTTGTTGACATCTGACTACATAAATCTAACTGATCCTTCCTACTACTATTGTACTGTGGGCTCCTCGTAGCCAGGTTCGATCCATGAGACACACCATCTCAATGGACCTTGCCCAAATTTCTTATCTTGGGATTATGTCTACACATCACCCCACCTTACACCTCAAGGTATGGCTACTCCCTCTTCCCATCTAGCTCAAAATTTCCCCCTCATGGAGGTCTCTGCTTGAGTGGACGCTTCCACTCAGTCTCCTCTCTACTTCTTCAATTGTGGCAGCGACTCCACAACCTTCTAAGACTGCTTCTCATGAGGATGCATGTTGAGAGGTAATTTATGCTCCCTTTAAACCACCAAGTCTCTAACTTTTGCCTTTCTCCTCAAATATTTGCATGCATCTGGTACCTCAATTACATATAGGTTCTTGACTCGCGCACAATGTAATTGTCCCGACGTTACAAAAAGTTTCTAAAAAAGAGTTGATTTTAAATCGATGATATCTCCCTTATTCGAGCTCCGATTTGACCGATGTGTGTGTGTGTGTGTGTGTTTTTTTTTTTTTTTTCCATTTGGGTATATTTTCGCAAGGAATCCAAATATTCTATTTGTTTTTGAAAATTTCACACCAAAATATTCAAATATTCTCTGCAAACTCACCACCCAAAAAATTCCTGCTCTTATACCATGTAGAAAATCTAACCAACGAGATTCAATCTAATCTTGTAATCTACTAAAACAAGATATTGAATCCTTCCTACAATTTTCGGAAACAAAACACGATCGCGCAATCACATATAAGTAAGAGAAATAAATTATCAATCGCACAACAACATGATGTATTTGGGGAAAGAAACTGCTCAAAACCCCTCTATCTCTATTGTGTATTAAGTGAAGGAATCATGAAACAATAAATTAATGCTTAATCTCTCATGAGATTCTCCAGCACTCTGTCAATTGTCTCCCGTTGATCTAGGCAAACTCGGTCTAGTACTTAGCCAATTCTCATCCTTACTTCAGCCTGCCTTGCTCATGCAATTCCTAGGGAATTAACTCCTTATTAATCAGGAAAATCAGTCTTCCTTGATTGCGCAATCCATCATGGAATCCCATTTACTTTATAATTTCACATGGGAAATTTTCTCTGAATACAACTGATAGTTATGTTCCCTTTAACCTCTGTCTCAACTGTGTATTCCTCGAAACTGACATGCATGCAACTATTAATAGCGAATTATCAGTTATATGATTTATCACTCATTGTGAATTAAATATAATTTAATTCAATGGACCTCTCACTAGCTCATCACTCAGTTAGAACCAGTTAAACTGATTTTAACGCATTTAATTGAGTTAATTACACTTGCACCCTACTAATGCATCAACTTCAATTGGACCCAAAAAATATTAGAATCCCTTTAGATGCCTCATCTCAGACCCTCAAGTACTTGAATTTCTTGAGCTAACTCGGTCATCATGACTTAATTAACTGATACAAGTTGTTATGATATGAAATTACAATTTATTGTCCAATTTATTTAAGGGAAAAATAAATTAGATGCCCCACATTCCTCACTCATGGTGCATTAAAATTCCTCACCAATGTGGGTGCATTTTTTTTTTGTCCTTTCTAGTTTCCAATCTCACTGTTTCTTGTTGCAAATTTCAACATTTCAGAATTTGATGCGGCCTTCACACAAAGACACCATAGAAATCACATGCCCATATTCTCATGAGAAACCTCTCTTAAGCTCGATCTGCCAGAAGAGAACCAACAATGTGCCATCCTACCTCCTAGCGCAAACCGACCCTTAAGGTATGCAACATTCTTCTGAACCCTCACATGATGATCTTGCTCTTGGAGGATGATCATGACCTCCCTTTAGCAACCCTTACTCTCCCTCGTACTCAACCTACTTTAGGACTACATCTCTCTTCACCTCCTTGATGTGCCAGATAGTGGAAATACATGTCAAACATGCTAAGATGTGCTAAGTGATAAGGCATGCCAAGATGTGCAAGGGTGTGTCAATGCGTTTCAGGGACTGTCAAGACAAAAAAAGGGAGAAAAAAGTTAAACTACAAGGAAATTAACACGTAAGAGGGTTAATAAGTCATCAATTTACCTTTTCCAAGAGGGCATGCTAGGCACACCAACACTAGGCAGCAATAGGTGCCAAGTGCAAAGTCTTAGTGCATTCTAAGTGCCAAGTATTCCTTTGTTGTTTCTCATCTACTTTCCAACAATGGATAATCACAAATAAATTTAATATTAAACCATGTCAAATCATACCAAGGCATCTCAACGTATTCCATACATGCTAAGACTTTCCAAGCGCCAACATGTGCCAAGCGCCAATATGTGTCAGGGACTAGTGTTATGCATGTTATGAAGTGGAAGGGAATGTTGATGAGTGCTAAGGTGTGCTAGAGAGTGATAATACATGTTGATGAGTGTTAAGGATTACTAGGAAAAAACATTAAGGGAGCACTAGGTAAAAATTCATGGAAGTTAATGAATATGAGGAACGTGTGCCAGAGACTAGTGTTAATGAGTGTTAGTTGTCATGCCAAGGAGGGACTGACAAAGTATGCTAAGCATTGGTAAGGCATGCTAGGGAATATCAAGGCATGTCAAGAGTTCCCAAAGTGTGCTTGGGAGTTCCAAGGTGTGCTAATTATATCATGTGCCAATTAATAGTGTCAAGATATGCCAATACATGCTAGGTGCTAAGGATGTGGTGCAAGGTGCCAGGGTATGTTAATATGTGTCAAGGCAACAAAAGGAAGAACCAATAAGAGGGTTAATAAGTCAGGACTTTATCTTTTTGAAAAGGGGCATGCTAGGCACACTAGTAATAGGTCCCAATACATGCCAAGTGGCATTGTGTGCCAAGTGCTAATGTATGTCAATGTATTCAACCAAGGTGTTCCAGGGCATGCTGGGGACTATATGCAGCATGCCAACACATGCTAGGAGAGTTCGATGTTGTGCTAGTGCATGCTACCATATGCTTGGGCGTCAGTGTCATCACAATATGTTCTAGGTACAAAGATGTTCCAATACATGTGGGGTGCTAAGACATGTTAGTGTGTGCTAAAGCATTAATTTAAGGTGTGCCTAGATTGGTGAGGATTGTTAGGTCTTTCTCATTAATAGAATTGTCAAAGCTTGATTATGTATTAAATAATATATTTCCTACACACAATAATAGAACTTTATCTAAAGGGAATTTGCTAGATAATAAACTTAATATATATGAATCATGTGTTGACTCATAGGAAATCTCTATTCGACTAGTCATTACTCGAGGGAAATGATACACACTAATTACTTCTAAAAAATCGATTGACCCTAACCACTATGGCCTTGGACATATTATAAAAAATACTCCACAATAATGGTATTAAATCTTTAACTTTTGAAAAAAAATATATTAACAAGCACATAGCGTCATCAAAAACTCATTGGAATGATCAATGATGACGGGCATTTTTTGACCGTCACCAAAAGTAACAAAAAGAGCATTGGTGAGGGTCATTAAAATTTCACCACTAGAAGTGTCACCAAAGAGAGAATTAGTGATGGGCCTTTAACGACCCTCACCAAAAGTGTCATTGAAAATGTCTTTGGTGACGGACCATAAAGGACCATCACTATATACACTTACAGTGACGGTTTTTAGTGATCAATGATGACGGATATTTTTTGACCGTCACCAAAAGTAACAAAAAGAGCATTGGTGAGGGTCATTAAAAGTTCGTCACTAGAAGTGTCACCAAAGAGAGAATTAGTGATGGGCCTTTAACGACCCTCACCAAAAGTGTCATTGAAAATGTCTTCGGTGACGGACCATAAAGGCTACAACATGGCAGGAAGGTGGAGATTAATGTGTATTGTTTGAGGTCAAGGTATTTACAGATTAAATTTCATTAGTTTGAAATGATATATTTTAAAAGGGTTAAGTTTTATTGTTGGGAAATTTGTTTATTTATTTTAATAATTATCATAATTTAATTATTATTCATAAATATTTATTTATTTATAATTTATAATATTGTAATAATTATAATAACTTATTTATTTTTTGTTATTTTTAAATATTTAATATAATAATTTTGCATTAATATGAAAAAAACTTCTCTTTGCTTCAAGATCTTAATCTCTAATCCCTACTAACAGGGTCAACCACGTGAAGGTGGAAGCTTGTGTGTCCCAAAAACTTGTGTATTGTTGATATGCGGTTTTTAACATATCAACATGCACAATTGATTTAATTATATTGACTTAATATGTTAAATGATTAATAATATTAATGGAATTTTTAAAAATATATTGATTTAATACTTTAAACAATTAATAAAATTAGTGTATTTTTTAAAAACATATTAATTTTATGAGTATGATGTGAAATTAAATTATGATAAAATTTTATAATTAATCATGTTATTATTGTAATGTTTATAAAAATAGTTATTAATAATATATTTTTATTTTCCTTAAGGGTGAGTTAAAATTATATGTAATAAAATGTATGTGTTTTATTGTCAATTTTCAAGTTAAATAGTTAGTTTTTAAATGATAAATGTAAGAAAAGTCATAAAATAAAAGAAAAAAAAGAAAATTCAAAATACTTAAAAAGTTAAAAAATCTAAAAATAATACATAATATTTTATAAAATATTACAATTACAAATCACATAAAAACATACATCAACAAACATAACATTGATATAACCAACCCCTCTTACATAAATATGCAATACCAAATACAAACAATATCAACACAACAAAGATAAGCATTACAAATTCAAATACAAGTTCAATACAATATACATAACCAAACAAACATATACATACACAAATAAATTCTACAAATAAACAAACATATACAGTCTGAAATAAATGACCAAGCAAAACTACATGAAATACAATAAGTACAAATCACAAGGACACTATAAATGAATACACCATGCACATTAAAATTTCAAATCACATACAAGCATACATCAACAAATATAACATTGATAAAACCACTCTTACATACATACGCAATATCAAATAATAATATGAAGACTACAAAGATAAGCATTACAAATTCATAGATAGGTTCAAATCAATACACAAAACCAAACATTGACAAAACACTTCATATACATGCACAAACAATTTCAAATAAACAAACATACATATACAAATTCAAATTCAATGGACTAAGCAAATCTACATTAATACACAATAAAATGCATCATATTTACAAATCAATACACCAACCCCACATTAAAATTTCAAATCACATACAAGCATACATCAACAAACATAACATTAATAAAACCACTCTTACATACATATGCAATATCAAATGAATAAGCATTCAAAACACAACAAAGACAAAGTGTTACAAATTCATATACAATTTCAAATCAATATACATAACCAAGCATTGAAAAACACTTCATATACATACATAAACAATTTCAAGTAAATAAACATATATACATACAAATTTAAATACAATGTATTAAACAAATCTACATTAAATACACATAATAAATTTCATCACAAATACAAATCAATACACCAAACAAATTATAATTTCAAATCACATACAAAAGCATACATTGATAAAACCACTCTTATATACATATCCAAACACACAATAAAAATTCAAACCTAGATTATTTATACACATTCAAATTCGCTGAAAAAGAGTCATTGCTATCACAATTCAATAGAACAAACACAGTACATTACAAAGTCAATTTTATGTCCAACTCCAAATCACATGCAAATATTCATACAACCACTTTGGCATAAACATACAAAATACAAATTAAAAAAAAAAAAAACAAACATACATTTCAATTCAAAATATAAAATACAACATTTTCAAAGACATGCAATTTCAAATAAATAAATACATAGTATACAATTCATAATTTTATCAATTATATATATATATATATATATATATATATATATATATATATATATATATATATATATATATATATATCACCTTATTTAACTATATAAAATATAAAATAATAGATCCAAAGAAAATGGAACAAAAAAAAACAATAAATCAATAAAAATAAAAAAAGATATAAAATTGGAAATAATATTTGTTTATTAAAAAGACATTTAGTGTTTTTTCATGCATTTGTGTAAAATTGTATAATTTGTGTAATTTAAAAAAAGAAGTTGAAATGAATATCTGGGTTGTATTGTTATATGAAGACGTGGGATGATAATTGAAGTGTTGTTGTATTGTTATATGAATACGTGGGATGATAATTGAAGTGTTTTTAAACTACATGCTTCAAATATGAATGCTATAAAGTAAATGGGTATAAAAAAGGTAATGTGATATGTATGAGCATATGAAAAAATAATCAACCCACAAAAAATTCCACACTACTCTAAGAAGAATGGGGCCCCATCCTCCTAGAGCATTTGGAAGGAGTTTTAACTCCTTCCATAAAAAATAACTTTATTGATAATTGTATGTACATAATTTTCTCACAATATTGAGAAAATAAGAGAAAATATAAACATATAACTACATCAATATTTACATTGAGAAGAATCATAATGAGAAGCCATTCCCATGAATAACTCTGCAATACAACATATAAATATTAGTTTCAGTAGAACCATAATTGAAAGTCATTCCTGCCATACAACATATACATATTAGGGAAAAAACACATGAATGAATGGAATATTTTAACGAAATATGATGAAAATTTTATATTTATATTCAAATAATGAAAATAGACTTTACCTTCATTGGTACTTTTTCAGAAAGTATATATAGCTCTTATTTATGAGCAACTTTCATTCCTGCAAATCTGCCATACAACATATAAATGTATAAAAATTAGGGAAAAAACATATGAATGTATGAAATATTTTTACTGAAGTATGATGAAAATTTTGCATTTCTATAATGGATTTTCTCTCAATCCATACTTTTCAGAAAATATATGCGACTCTTAGTTATGATACTTTTCAGAAAATATATGCGACTCTTAGTTATGATACTTTTCAGAAAATATATACAGCAGTTATGAGTAACTTTTGTAAACAAACATGCAATTAAAAAAACATATAAAAAAATAAAATGATGTTAGTAATCTATAATATAAATATTATTTTCAATATAAAAATGATAAATATAATTTATAAAATTATATATGATAAATTATAATTCTCTATATATATTTAATTTTTCTAATAATATAATTAATATGATTTCTATTTAAAAAAAAAAAAATCAACTCTGGCTTTCACCATCCCCTAAAAATAATAGCGATGAGAGTTCTTTAATAGTGTTAAAGTAGAAAAAATGGGTTTAAATCAATAAACAACACATGCCAGGCCAGGCCACAAAATTATTGCAAACAAACGTGCTTTAAAGTAATAGGTTATACGTGAAAATTATAGAAAATCTAGTTCCACTAAGCACATGATTGATTACCCAAATATATATCTAATCTAATCCTGGAGAGTGCGCTAACCCCAACCAATAATTCATAAGTTAATTTTGAGGGTAAAGCCTGGAAAAAAGCTTGGGAAACCCAATCATAATCTTGATGATTCACTTGGGCAATTCACACCATAAAGAGCCTACACGGCACAACACAGAGCCAGAACTAGGTATACCAGAAAATAATGGGGAGCAAAATTATTATACCCAAAAGAATAGAGTATACTATAGTGTTAAAATAACAAATGGAAGATTATGCCAAAAAAGCAAAGCCCAGAAAATCATGGGCAGCAGATTATCATATCCAAAAAAAAAAAGAAAACAAGATATACCATTAAACTAAAAATAGCAAAAGAAAACAAGATATACCATTAAACTAAAAACACCCATAATATCAAATTATAGTGTGAAACTAACACAGGATAGCAAGATATACCAACACCCACTCATGGATTAAACTACTAATTCCATATCCCATCACCTCCAAGATATACCATTAAACTAAAAACACCCATAATTCCATAATATCAAGTTATAGTGTTAAACTAACAGAGGATAGCAAGATATACCAACACCCACCCATGGATTAAACTGCTAACTCCACATCGCAGCACTGGAGAGGTGATACCAAAACGCCCCGAGTTAAATTGGATTAACAGGCACCCCGGAGTGATACAGAGATGATGCTTGAATTGGCATGGGGAGATGGTGATTAAGCGAGAGTCAGAGAAAAGAGGATTAGATAAACTAATGAACAAATTAAATCCATTAAAAGTGGCCCCATCAGGTTTAAACACTTGAGAAGGACAGAGAGTTTTAAATTCAATAAAATGAAGGAGATGCAGATACCTGGAATTGGGATTTTGTGGTAGGAATGATTTCGTTTCTTCAACGAGGCGGGGCGGGTTTTGAACAACAGCAACTCAATGACCTGTTTCATTTATCACCAACATCATCAGCGCACTCAATGACCTGTTTCCTTCATGCATTTATCACCAACATCATCAGCGCACTATTTCCTTCCTTCACTCATTTCTGGTGTAAAATTTACAATTAAAAAAAACACAGGGTAATGAAATAGAATTGCTTCTGAGCAGATATGAGCAGAAACATCAGAATTAGAATTAAAATAAATGGAATTCTATTCAAAATACAGGGTAATCAGATATAATTGCTTCTGAAAACAGAGCAATTGAACTCGATTCCTGAAAAATCATTGATCTCCAGGAAAGAAATGAATGAAAAATTAAAGAAGTGGTGGAGGCATCAGTATTGAGGAGGCAGAGTTTTAAATTGAGTAAAAATGACGAGGGATGCACCATGTTTAAACTAATCAACAGGGAGGGAGATGCAAGGCCAATTTGCGATTCCTCCTAGTAATGATTCAATTCACAATTAAAAACGAAATAGACAGCAGAGCAGAGCAGATATTAGCAGAAATATGAAAATTAAATTGAATTTGATGCATACCATACCATACCGAAAGAAAGAAAGATTAAGATCATTGATCTCCCTGAATGAAAAATTAAAGAAGTGGTGGAGGCATCAGGAGGTTTAAACTATTGAGGAGGCAGAGCTTTAAATTCAGTAATGCACCATGTTTAAACTAATCAACAGGGAGGGAGATGCAGGGCCAATTTGGGATTCCTCCTAGTAATGATTCCATTCACAATTAAAAACGAAATAGACAGCAGAGCAGAGCAGATATTAGCAGAAATAAGAAAATTAAATTGAATTTGATGCATATCTCCCTGAATGAAAAATTAAAGAAGTGGTGGAGCCATCAGGAGGTTTAAACTATTGAGGAGGCAGAGCTTTAAATTCAGTAATGCACCATGTTTAAACTAATCAACAGGGAGGGAGATGCAGGGCCAATTTGAGATTCCTCCTAGTAATGATTCCATTCACAATTAAAAACGAAATAGACAGCAGAGCAGAGCAGATATTAGCAGAAATATGAAAATTAAATTGAAATTGATGCATACATCATACCATACTGAAAGTGAGAGCCCAAAAAATAATTGATCTCCGTTTTTCTTGCCTCCAATATGTGAACAGATCAACTTTCGTTTATCTTGCCTCCAATCTACTACTACTACTCCTCCTCCTCTATCCACACAAACAGACATGGAATCAAACTCGACCCAGACTCAAACAACAGACAGACTGACCGACCCATACCCATACTCAGACCCAAACCACAGGCGGACAGACCCAGACTCAGACAGAGACAACCAAGCACACAGAGATGCCAATCTGAAGATAGACAGAGGGGGAGGAGGAAAATGCTGAAAACTGATAAGACTTTGATATATATATATATATATATATATATATTCCCCACCTTCCTTCAACGACTATATATTTGTCGCCCCTACCTCCTCTGGAATTAATATATTTCCGGATAAAATTATTATTTTTTATTTTATATAATAATTATATGAAATTTATTAAATAATAATATTATTTTTCATTTTCAATGGTTAAATATCATGCATGCAAAGTAGTACAAATAAATTTGTGAAACAATTTTTAATAAGTTTCAAAAAAATTGTAAGTGAAATTATGTATATATTATATGGGGTAACAAATCTTTCCAATGAAGCACAAAGTCTCTGATTTTGATAAGAATCAGATATAAATTAAATGGCTGGCAAAAGCTAATAAGTAACGGAACACTTATCTTATAATATATTTCACATTGCCAAAATTAAAAATTAAAAAAAAATCATAAAAATAACAGAATTATAGTTTTATTTTAAATTAATATTATAATAATTCAAATTAAATGGCTCACTAATTAAAATATGGAAAAGGAAAAGGGATCCGTTGCTTTCTCTAAGAGGTGGAATGCAAATCTCTTTTAAGACTTTGACTCGAAAAAACCATTACTTTTGAGGTGGACACCTCAAACATCATTGATAATGTTAACGCAAATATGCAAGATAATTATAATTAGGGCTTGCCTACTAACCAACAATGGTTAACCTTAACTGGAAAACAACTATAGGATGGTCGTACTTTCATTGATTATAACATCTAGAAAGAATAAAATCCAATTGGTTTTCCATTTGAGAGGTGGAATGAAGATCTCAAAAATCATTTAACTAAATCTAATTGGTTTTTTGTTTGAGATGTGGAATGCAGATCTCAAAACTCTAGATGGGAAGTAAAATATTATTGAGGTTGATAAACTAGTTACTATCAATAATGTCAAGGCTAAAATTCAAGCCAAGGAAGTCCTCCAAATCATCAAAGTTTTGTTTTTTCTTGAAATCGTTTTGAAGATGACAAGTTTGTAGTTTGTTATAATATTTATAGGAATCGAGCTTGCTTCTTATCCTTCATCTCCAAAGGAATATGAATATCTCTGTGAAGATGTTGAATTGTAGTTGATGTTAAGATTTCTAATACAATTGACAATATGAAGGCCAATATTCAAGACAAGGAAGGAATTCCTCCATATTAGCAAAGTTTGATCTATGTTGGGAAGATACCTTAATACATAAGGACTTTTACAAATTTAATTTGAAGGAATTATGGTGCAAGGGAAAGGCATATCTTTCACCTTCCGGAAACTCAAACTGTATTCTAACTACTTGCAAAAACTGTACTGAGATTTACAATCTCTTGTACAATGAAACAAATCTTTCAGAAATCATTTCTTCAACACGAAAAATAGGGGTCTCAAAATGCTCTCATCAGTTAGTAGGAATTTTACACATGGAATAGGAATTGAACTATGATCACAAGAACTTCTCTCGGGAACATGAAGTTTTGTAGACAACAATTTAATTGGTTTTTCATTTACCCATTTATTGGTTGGTTCTTCCTAACTAAGACCCACTTGGATATCCACTTTGAGTAATGACTAAAATATATGACATGACCCCTATTGCTTCCATATTATCTAATTCATCCATAATTGTTTGTTCCAAATAGGGCTTTTCTTCCTATGTTTTTCCTTATAACGCTTTGAATCAAGAATTATAGATATGACTTGAACTATTTATTTCATATTGAATAAGTTGAGGTCCTTGTAGGACCAGGGAAAAACATCCTTAAACTCTGTAAAGAGTGAATCTATGAAGTAAGTGAATTCACAAGGGGAAAACTCCGACCCTATATAAATCATCTTTCAATTTTTTCATGTTCCCATGTTTATAGGTGTAGTCAGCTATTCCGCCTTTCTAATGGTTTCACTATTAATATAGGTGTAAGCTATCCATGTTGGAATCAAACATGGATTCCAACATGGATAGCCAGGCATAATCTTATTGGTTTTTTATTGGATTATATTATTGGTTTCCTCTTCTATCTCATGGAAAATGTGCAAGTCTTTGAATTCCTTGTTTTGAAGGAATCTACATATTTTTTCATTAGTGTAAAAATATTTCCAGGATTCCAAATTTACTAGATAATGAAACCCTTGGGATCACATAGATATACTCTAGTACTGGATCCTTTCTTGGGTTAGGCACCATCAAAATCCATGCTACAATTCATTCCATCTTGTTCATGAGTAGGAACATGAAGATATTCTTTAGATAGTACACTATAAGTAACCATCCCACTGTCTTGGTAAGACACAGGTCTTATGTAGAAGGACGTAGGTGAAATTTTTTCTTGATATTTACCTCTTCTCATAACTAAAAAAGGAATGACATTGTGTATTTCATATGTGTCAATGACTCAATTATGGAGCATAAAATTAGAAATCTCTCCTAAAACATAGAAAGGAGGGGGTATAACTTAATGAAATCATATGCCTCGTTTGGTTGAGAGGATGTGTCTTTGGAGGAAAATTTTGTATGTTCCGATCATGGAGGAGGAGGGGCTTGTAGGATACAAGAAAATCTTTTAGAATAAGTTGGTTTTCTAAGAGAAGATACTAATGTCACATGGAATGGGACCTTCACTGGATCTTCAAATATATTGTAGGGTCCTAATATTGGGAAATGTGGAGATGCTTGTTTGTTGGATATGTTGACCTTGTTCAAAAACTGAGGTTCTTTGTTCCTTAGAGGATAATATTATCTACTACTCATGATAGGCTTTATTTTTCCATTCTATTTCGGATAAGTTTTGGCCTCCTCTACTCCTTGTGGAATGGTTCCGAAGAGTTGTTTCCAAGTTTATACAACAAAGCTTTCAAAAGAGGAACAATTATCATCTTAAGACACATACTCTTGCATGCTAACCTCGTGATTCTGAGAAGGGGAGGTATGTTTGCTATTAATAAGAGGTGAAGGTTCCTTTCCTACCTTGGATAATTCCATGTTCAATGTATACATGTAATAGTACTAAGGATCATGGATGTCTTAGAAAAGGTGGCACCAATCCACTTTAGCAGTAGTATGCCCAGGAGTAGGAGGAGGAAAATGAGGTCTTACCCTTTTAGGTGCAGTGAAAAACAAGTAATTCACTTTTCAATTCAAGGAAAGGACTTGATTATTCATTTTCATTAATAGTTTCGATGTTCCAAAACTTTCCCTCCCTTTGATCCTTGGGCTTCAGATAGGTCAAGGGTCATATTGTGAACTCTCATTTTGGAATATTTATTACTATGACTCATGTTAAAATTGGTGCCATAGGTGAGGAAACCATACTAGATTCCTCCATTTTTCTCAATTTCAAATGCACTAGCCTTAGCCACATTTAAAGTGGTTAATGTTTTGCCTTTCAAAATGTACTTTACTTTTTTATTCTTTCTAGTCATCTAGAAATGAAATAATCTGTTTTAAAGGGTTACAAACTAGTTAGAATTTTTCTCAAGGTGGAAGAAAAGTGTTAATTGAAGCTACAAATTGGGTCTCCCTGATGAATGGAAAAGGTTGTGAAATCACTATGTAGGGAATCTTAATCATCTACTATTTGAAATTGTTTCTTGAATTCCTGGATCATAGTTTCCCAATATAAGGTAATATCATTGGGAAGTAAGTGATACTGTATCATTACTTCCCCCTTCAAATTTTCTCACAAACAATCTAATAATGACATCACGAGTTTTTATATCCACAACTTTTTACGCATCATAAAAGTTTTGTATGTGTTCATCAATTTTTAACGGACTAATGCCACTAAACTTAGGAACCCAATATGATGCATCTGTGGATATGTCGTGTAAACGAGGTTTCAAGGCCAAAGGAGTCATGGGTTTCCAAGGAATTTCCATTAGGATAGATGTTGAGGGAACAATAAAAATTACAAGAAAAATTATAGGACTAACTTTTTTAACATATTTTTCCACACTTTTTCACCACATTCTTATGTTAGCTTGGGAAGAATCACTTTTCCCATGTAGGCGTAATATTATCTTAAAAAATTCAAATTCAAATTCAAAACCTGCCCTTGGTAAAAGTGTGTGTGTATGCAATTCTCCTTAAAGCTTCTCGCATACAAATTTTTAAAAATTGAAAAAAAAATATAATTCAACTATTTTTTGGGTAGGGTTTATGGGTTATAACATAAAATCACCTACAATAATGCTTAACATAACTAACCCAACTGATTTCTAGTGGCATAAATACACACCTTGGATTACCCCCATATCATCCTAGCACTTAGCATCCACTCTCTACAAAATTTTCCCCATATTATGTCTGCTTTTCATGTGCTTTTAAGTACACACCTATCTCCAAGAAATGTTATTTTCCTTGCTTTGATGCTAAACCCTATTATCTCACATCAAATTACTACTATTGGATATGGGATCTTCAATGGCCCAAGTAGGAAGGATCCAGAGGAAGGTTTCATTGGTTCCAACAACCAAGATTATATTGTATCATAATTACTTCTCCGCTGTTGTTTTCAATAAAGAAACACATATTTTATTCCCAACTCCATTGTTTATTTTTCATGAATGTGACTTTCTAATGGATAATATTATGGGATAATTTGATTTAAATGTATATATGCTTTGAATTTTGTGATCGTCTCTTAGTTCCTTGTTTGTTTTGTAAGTTTGCAACCTTGGAAGGAGAAGTTAGGGTTTAGACGCTGCAGGATCTTCATCAACCGTAGGACTTACATGTGTGTGCGTTACACCTGCGTTGTGAATTTGAAATTGCATACATGCTTGACTTAGTTTCTTTGTTTATTTTTGTGTTCCTCATTTGGGGCTTCTAGGGAAATTCTCTCGCAACACTGAATTAGGGATTAGCAATTGTTGATGGATTAACTAATGTTTATTTTAATATGGGGTTTTGAAGAGCAGAAGAGGAAGAGGGTGGATTAGTTTGTTGATATGTGTAGTATGTTTTCTTGGTTTTGTAGATGTTTGTGACTCGCTACTTGTTTTTTTGCAAATTTTGGCTTCTTTTAATCCTAGGGGAGATTAAAGGTTTAGTATCGGGATGTTTCCTACCTGCTAATGTGTAAGGTAATTAAGTAATGTGTCCTAGATACAAGAGAGCTATCATGAAAAGTATCCTACTTCTGAAAATGTGTTGAAGTGAACCAACCAAATAAGATTTTTTTTCTCCAAATGAAATGTAAAGTATGACAGTGAAAATTGGTTCAAATGAGGTTTATAAGAGATGCCAAATATTGAAAAGGTATGGGATGATGATATTAATCGTATTTATGTTCCCCAAATTCAATGAAATTATAAAGGAAATTAAAATATATCACCAACCAAACAAATTCAATAGGTTGATTGATGACCTTGTCTTATATTTTTGTATCAGAGATTGGGGGAAGATGGGTGGAGGGGACTATACCAAATACTCTAGATTCGATTATTGGTTATAAATTTTTGGACACAAGAAAAAAATATATATATATATATTTTCAAGTGGATCCCAAATGGATTCACCAGAAAAGGGTTTTTTTATAGATGAAATCCATCGATTGAGATGGATCATACCATATCCAACAGTGAACTAATTGCATCTTCTTTGGTCCTGTACCTAATTAGGTTGTGAAAAGTGGGAAGAAGGAGATGTGAGTGACCTATATGCAAGCTCTCTTAGGACCTATCAAATTGGGTTTTTCCTCCCTCAGTTCCTTGGTTGCCCCAAAAGGCCATAAAGTGTGGTTTTGGGGAAAGGGCTGTGAAAATCAACTTGCTAATTTTTATACTAAGTGTTGTTTGCACTTGTATTATCTTGAAATATGGTCCAAAATTATTAGTCTAAATCAGCTAACTAGTAAATGGCCTATGTAGAATTATTAGAATTAGGAATCCAAAACTTATGAATGATGTGCTTGGCAATAGAAATATGATGATATGGATGTTAGGGGGATTGATAAAAGGTTTGGGATTTCAGCCATGGATTAGTTTAACAATTTTATCTAGTTAATAAATCAAGGCTACCACTCCATTATGAAGATCCTCCCAATTAGGTACACACTTTTTATATAATATATATTATGCCTAGTATAAATGGAGTGAGTTGGCATACACCGTTTGGTTAGAACTATGAGTGCCCCTTGCATTTATGAGAAGTATGGGTTATCCCTTTCTCATCACTAGTGATTTTGAGTTCTTAAATCCACTTAGATGGATTCAAAAGGATAACTGCATAAAGCAAGAGATTAAAGACCCCCCTGAGGGAATGTGGTTGAAATTACAAAAGGAGTGTAGCATTATTATCCGAGCTAAACTATTCACAGTTCAGCCCTTGAGAATATCCAATGAGACCAATTTGAATCAAGAAATCACTCAATCGACACAAAGTAAACGAATTCTGAGGGGCCATACTATTGTGAGAACCATCAATACTTTTTATTAAATCTAATTAAGCTAAGTGAGATAGATGAATCTTACCCTAGGTTTATAGCCCTCATAGTTTATCAATGTTGGAGTAATGTTTTTGGTTAACAAGGTTTGGGGATCTCTGTAGAGGATCATCGCGCAACAAGATTAGCCAAAGGATAGTGCACAAAGGTGAGAAGAATAGGGAAAGTTGTTGGGAATTTTTTATATGTACTAGCCCATAGTAATGTTTACTTTCACATAGAAATATTTACCAGCCCATAGTAATAATTTACTACTAAATGATTTTTGGTCAGTTGGGTCCACATGTAAATTTATAAATAGATTAAGGTAGAGTGGTAAAAGACATAACTTGTTGGTGCATCTTGAGATGGAGGCATATAGTTTTCTGTTGTAATGATATATGATTCACTAGGATGTTGAACCGTGATGGATACAAATGTAATAGAGGAATCACAATGTTAATAGAAAGATCAATTTTTGGCCTATTTTGTGTATTTGCGCAATCCCTAATGGCTTGTCTAGTTTTCATAATATTGTCACTTTAAATGTATGCATAATGGGATTATTGAAAAAAATAGGGGTATAGTTTAGTTCTTTTTCTAAATACTAATAAGTAATAATATGTTGAAGATATGGAATGCTAGCTTAAGGTCCCCATCTCCTTCATCACTGCAATTTTTTTTAGGTTCTTGCAGTCCCCCCTAGATTCCTTTGGTGATACTTCACTTTCTTTCAGGTGTTTTCGAAAGGGCTGGTGTCTGTAGGGGTTTTGTTGACAAATTATCTCGAACCTTGGGTCCATCCCTACGTGCAAAAAAATGGTCCTGTAGACGGGACCATGATTTGTGGTTGAAAGGGATGCGAATATCTAATAAGGAAGAGATACAATAGTGGGTGAAGAAAAAATAACATGATTACTCTATAGAATAGACTAGAAATCAATGGATTAACCATGAGAAATGGATGCAAATGTGTGTTTTTACATATTTTCAAAAAATATTCTTTGTTGAGTTTTTTTTATCGTTTTGGCTATGTTTACAAAGGTTGGAAGGAGAGCACAAAACTTGGTGCCCTATTGTACTCTACAATTGGACTCCGAAAGGTTTACGCTATAAATAAAAAGGTTTCTCATGTAGTTTTTTTTTGGTTGATTAATGCATTGGAAGCCTATATTGTTGAATTTGTTGTAAAGGGTACTCATTCATACAGTGCATCTGAATGGGACTTATTTAAGGGCCCACGAGGGAGATATATGAGACTTTTCCCTACATGTATAAAAAATGATGTTGTGTGATAAATGGGTTATGTCAGTGGAGTCTGAAAACATGAGAAGCTAAATTTATTCGCACGGAATGGGGAGAATGGGGGATGATCATAGAATGGCCTGAAGGAAAACATAGGCATGGGATACAATAAATAACTAGTAAAGACCGAATAAACTGAGAATGTTGAGGCGTCATAGGGATAAAAGCGCAAAGAATTCAAGAAGAGTAAGAGTGCACACATTAGTGCAGGAGAAAAGTGTGACAAAAGAGTTAAGCTGAGTGTTGTGTAGTGGGACGATATTTAAAATTTGTTTTTCATCTTTGTAATTATTTCAAGTTATGTGAAATATGCTTAGAGGCTAAATTGAGAATCAATTTCCCTGACTTCTGGCAAGATTATGTTATACATAAGGATTTGTGATAGGATCAGTTTGTTTCGATCATACCTCTAAATTAATGGTTAGATTATTGTCAATATTTCATACAATTGAAGTTCTTGTTCTATTCTAGAACCTTATGAATATTATTCCAAGGCACAAGCCTTAACTACATTTAAAGTGGTTAATGATTTGTCTTTCAAAGTGTACTTTACTTTTTTATACTTTGTGGTCATCTAGAAATGAAATAATCTGTTTTAAACACCCTTAGCGGTTGGATGTATCATTTCACTCAATTGTACTCATTTTCTAGCTTGAAAAATCAATAAAATGGCTCAAACTTATGGTTATTATTTCATGACTCACTGGTTTATATATGCTTGGGTAAATTTGTGCTTGCATGTTTAGATTTCCTTGTTGTAGCTTAGCACATGTATTTGATATCCATTGTATTTCTTATTTTGGGGCAGTACAGTGGTATCAGAGTGTGTTCTTGGCCAACTATGGACACAACAACAATTGATGTCTAGACCTTTTGGTGGAATGGTCTATCGTACCAGAGGTAGACACAGAGGAAGAAGACACGAAAGAGGAGAAGAACATGACCATTTATCTAATACAGAGGTTGAAAATTCCAAATAACATATGGAGGGTCAGGATGGAAATGGTAGAAATGAACAAACAAGGCAAGGTGGTGAAAAACAAGTTATGGAGGAGTTGTTGAGGGTGAATTAGAAGATGTTCAGGCAGGGTCAGTTGAATATGGATATGATACAACAAATGATGGGCCGACAAGTGCAAATCCATCCTGAGCACGAGCACCATGGTGATGGAGGTTGCAAAGAAATAGGTGGGAACTTTCAGACCGATGAGTGTACATTCTAGCAGTTTCATACTCCTACGCATGGCCAGGTTAGCCATCCTACTATGCCACAATTCATGCATGAGCCAAAGAGAGAGGGAACCGTATCCTGTTGAATATTTAGTGCAGTTTGTGGAGATGAGGATTAATGAGTATGATGGGTTAGACCCCAGGATTTAGCGTGTTATGTCTTTTGGGGAGTTTATACACCTCAAGTAGAGATGCAAGGTTGTAGCTGGAGCATCTCATAGAGGAGGACAATCAAACGAGGAGGTACAAAAGGTAGCAGGGAAGGTCACACCTCCATACTTTGATGGGTCAGCCAAGAGCTTAGCTAGAGTGTGGGTCCAGAATTTGGACACTTATATCCATTTGAACCCCATGCAAGAGATTGATGTTCTCCGATTTTCCACCCTACATTTGGAGGGAGATGAGCAGTAGTGGTGGTACCATGTCTTGATCACTCTTAGACACATACACAATAATTCCTATACTTAATTCATCGAGAGGTTGGTTGAGAGGTTTGATAGGAAGGATCTAGAGTTTCCCTTTAGGGAGTTTGCACATCTAAGACATACTGGTAGTCTTGAGGCCTATATATCAGAGTTCCAACGATTAGCAGTGATGGTTATAGACATTTCAAAGACTCAGTTGATCATGTTGTTCATTGGGGGCTAGCTAAACCCCTACGTGGTTGGGTGAGATCTTGCAGGCCTACGACATTATAGGATGCCAAATTTAGAGCTAGGGACATGATTGATGCCTTGCCAAGGAACAAGGCTCCTATACCTGCCAAACACACTACACCCCAAGGGGGACGAGACACTAGACAGGTACATAGAGATGTTTAGAATGATAGCTTGATGACGAGACTAGGTGGAACCTTCAGTGAGGAAGTCGTGCTTCACATGTCAGGAGCCATGATAACCAGGACAGAGATGCACCAAGGGAAAGGACCATTACATTGAGGGGTATTCAGATGGTGAGCTTGATGATGATATGGAACAGGAGATGGAGGACCCCAGACCATGGGAGGTGGAACATCACCACCACCACCTTAAGGAGGAGGAATGCCTTTGCCTACTGGAGGAGTCATTGCATCACTTTGGGGAGTTTCAAAGTACCTGAAATTAAGGATCATATGCAAGGTAGAGGGGAAACGCGTGTCGATTTTAGCGAACAATGGGGCTACCCACGATTTCATTGAAGCTCAGATAGTGGATCAGAGAGGCATACAGATGGAGACATTTTAAGGGTTTTTAGTATTGGTTCCTAGAGACCTGACTATGAAGTGCACGAGATATGTCCCCAACTTGATCGTGACCATGGGGCACTATTCCATGAGAGATCCCTTTTTTGTAGTTGATGTGTCGAACACCAATGTGGTGATGGGTGTTCAATGGTTGTATTCTTTGGGACATGTTACTATAGATTGGAGGAAGTTAGAGATGGAGTTCATGGGTCCAAATGGGAAGCTCTTAGTATTGAGGGGCATGCATTCCTACCACCCCAGGCTATGTCAGCCCATAGGATGGAGGTTGATTTGATACATGGATACATACCATGGGCAATGGAGCTACACATTTCAAAGACGGGGAAGTGGAAACAACTACATCCATATATCTTGGCACTTCAAGAGAAGCATCTGGTAGTGTTTGGGGACATTCCTCTAGGTCGTCCACCAGATAGAGGGTTTAAGCATACTATAGAGCTAGAGGAGGGTGTGCATGTAGTCATCACTACCCCTTACAAACATCCCAAGGCATATCAAGATGAGATAAAGAGAGATATACAGGAGTTTTTGGCCTTGAGACACATAAGGCCTAGTTCTAGTCCATTCACTTCTTCAGCGGTGTTGGTGAAGAAGAAGGATGGGATGTTACACATGCACATCTATTATACGGCCCTGAAAAAAAAAGATTGAATAATAGGTACATGATTCTGCACATCGATGAGTTGATGGATGAGTATTTCAAGGGAAAGAAAAATATATTAGTTGATGCTTTGTTGAGGAGGCTCGTGACATTATCACTAAGGACTGGAAAGCGCAATTATTGATGGAGTACTCCAAGGATCAACATGCATGTGAGATCTTGGATGAAATTGCAGGAGTTGATAAGTACAAAGAGATGGATGAAGTGATTTATTACAAGGACACGATATACTTGGTTCTAGGCTCCTAGTTGAGGGAAAAGATCCTACAGGTAGCTCATGATTCACCTTTGGCTAGACATGAAGGGTTTTTCCAAACATAAAGGACCATCCGAAGAGCGTTTCACTTGGAGGGGCCTCGAGGAGGAAATTCTGAGGCATGCTCGAGAGTGTGACGTTTGTAAGAGGAATAAGGGGTAGAAGACATATCATGCTAGTTTACTTCAGCCCCTTCCAATCCCAGAGAGGAAGTGGGAGAGCGTATCTTAGGATTTTATCATGGGATTTCTAGTTGTTCAGGGATGCGATTGCATATATGTGGTAGTGGGAAAACTGATCAAGTTTGATCACTTATTCAAAATTCCATCCAGATCTTCAACCTCTCAAGTCGAGCTCTTTTTCAAGGCGGTATTTAGGTTGCACGGTCTTCCCAAGACCATAATCAGTGACTGAGATCCCGGATTTACAGGGATTGTTGGTAGGAGTTATTCAAATTGGTAGGAACATAGCTCACTCCTAGCACCAAATATCACCCCCAGACAGATTGGCAGACAAATATTGTGAATAAGTGATTGGAGCAGCGTTTCCGGAGCTATGTGACTGGGCAACAACGTGCATGGGTGAAGTGGCTTCATTTGGGAGAGTATTACAACAATAGCACCCAACAAGTGGTTGGAGGGGTATTTGCAGAACTATTTGACTGGGAAGCAACGTACTGGGTGAAGTGGCTTCATTTGGGAGAGTATTACTACAAAACCACTTGTTAGTGTCCATATGTGCAATGATCAAATGTACTCTTTCAGGCTTACTTAGTAGTGGTCCTAGGTCAAAATTTCATGTTTCAAGTCAGTTTTCAAATAAAATTTTGTTCACTAAATATGTCTAGGTCTGAAATGCTACTCCCTTCACTCCATTCATGGTCGACATCGTTTCAGAGGTCATGTCATCCATCAATCATCTAGGGTCTGAGATCATCCACCACACCTTCATTTAGGTCAGAGTCTAGGTCTCATTTGTTTCACCACCATAAGAGTCAATTATGTCATAAAAGAAGGCGAACAAAATCTCATTTTCACCATACAAGTCATTTGCATATGGAGTTAGAAAAGATAGGGAAATAAGTAAATAGATCCTCTCTTCTCACCATCATACTCCACAACTGGCATGTGTTGAAGAAAAATAAGCAAATTTGTACCAACACTACCTGTGCTACACTTTTGGGTGTGCTGCGTAGGTGCTGTGATTTTGGCATTTGAGATCCAAATCAGTTCTCCAAGGTTAGAAACCACTGCAAAAAGGTTCATACACTTCCTAAACAATAAGTGGACACCCTCCATACCTCTCTCAAGTCAAAATTCATCAGAAAATAAGTAGTTTCCTTCATTAGGTTACCTCCACTACATTTTTGGTGTTTTTCATCTTTTGTTTGTTCAGCTGATAAAAACCTAATACAAACATATACAACCTTCATTTAACCTTCATACACCATACCCTAAAATATCCTATCACTCACAAACCTCTTTTACATTAATTTCTTTAAAACCCTAATTCTCACTACATTTTGGAAAAAAAGCTAGTGAAACCCTGTGTTTTGACCTTTTGGGCACCTTTCACATGCCCATTCCAAAAAATTCCACTTGCATCCTGTAGCCAGTTCATCATCATACCCGCCAAATTTTTAGCGATTTTTCCCTAACTTCCTTCCACTTCATTTCTGTCCCTAAAACCACTCTACCACTATCTCGTGTTTTCCTAATTTTCCACCTTCCCTATCCACTACATAAAAATAGGGCTTTCCTTGTTGAAACAAATCATGGAGGGTGAGAAGAAGGTACATAAGGGAGTTCACCATTATAGGTTTGACAAAACTCAGACCCATGACATCATTTTTAGAGCTTCATGATCAAGCCAGGGTTTAAATTGCACATAGGGTCAGTTTGGATTCAAAATTAATTTCCAAAGTAATGGAGATGAATTTTACAAATGTGAAAGAGGTTTTTGTCAATAATAGGCCAAATAACAAAAACCTCCTTCATTTTATGTGCAGGTATTATGGTTTGAGATGAATTCTCAAAATACAGTTGTTACAGATCAATTTCTGCACTTTTGGATAGGTTGTCTTCAAATCAAAATTTTCAGGGGTTTGGAGTAGTGTTTTGCAGTGCTTTGTGATTCCATTCTATAGAAGACATCCTAATATTTCCAACCATACGGCTTTCAGCCCCAAATGCCTCTGGGAAGGTCTCCAAACCGCCTCTCATATTAGGTGCTATGCGTATGCTCAGAGTGCGCTATGCTTCTGTAAATTTTGAGCGATCAACTTCAAACTTGGATTCTCTGTAAATGGGAATTTATTTTGGAAACATGGAGGAGGTTTTTGTTTAGAACATGAAAAAGAACAAAAACCTATCTTAGTTCTGAAAAAAACTTTATGGTTAGAGAGATATTGATCCATATTTAAGCCCTATTTTTTCATATTTTTGGCAATTCCTTTGTTACGTTTCTGGAATCAATTGTTACACTTCTGGGAAGTGTTTTTACGCTTCTGGGAATTGTTGTTACACTTCTATAATTTGGTATTACACCTCCAGAAAGGGTCCATAATTAGGTTTTTGGCTTCAAATATCTTCAAACAAACTCAAGGCTTGTGACTGCTACACCCTAGACCTGTCACAAACAGTAAGTCACTACTCTCATATCCTCCCTTGTCAAGTTATTGAGTTTTCAAATCATTTTCATGCTTACTCTATATTCCTCCATATCATCACTTATCCATGACATAGAAAGACTTCATTTGATATGAACCTTAACTCTAACCCACACCTCTCATATACCTCATCCTCAGATCTCCCATCATCCATATCATCCCTAACATGTCATTTTCATCAAACCCTAGTTTCTAGCAAATTTTCGCAGCAAAAAAATTGGAAATTTCCTGTGTTTGCTTGATTTCATCACCCTCCTCGCATCCATTTCCCCTCATTCGAACCACAATATGGAGCTAACATGCCACCCTATTCACTGAATTTTTTCTAGAATTTTCCCTAGCTACATAACCCTCCATTTCACCTTATAAACTTACTCTACCTCTACACTAACTATTTTCACAGTGTTGAAATTGGAAATTTCCCATGTTTTCATCATTTTGACACCTTCCTCACATCCATTTCAATTCATTCCACCCACAACTTGGAGCTAACATACAACCCAATCTACTAAATTATTTCTATAATTTTCCTTAGCTCCATGATCCTTCATCTCACCCTCTAAACCTACACTATTCGTATACTCTGTTTTTCCATATTTCATTACATATACCCATCCCATCAAAATACAATGGTTTTCATCCTTTTAGTGATAAAAAAATATGGAGAGTGAGAATAAGAGCTTCAAGGGAGGCACCACCTTAGGTTAGAACCCTTCACCATGCATGAAATCAATTCTTCACCCTTGGCCAAAAGATGTTTTGAGAGGACTGGATGCTTGAGGTTCTGTGAAAAGCTCATGGAGGAAGGATACCATATTCAACTTGCAAGCTTATTTGCCACAAGATTCAACATAGGAAAGATCAAATGCGGGACATGGAGGCTTAAACACAACCAAGAAGGCCAAAAGAAAGAGGCCTCAAAAGAGCGTTGGAGCTAGAAAGACAGTCAGCTCATCCACCTGAAGAGTTGACCTTTGATGAGCTTATAGCCATGGAGATCAATCAAGACAGAGAAATTTGGTTGTCAAGGATAAATGAACATCTGGAGAAGCTCTTGAGGAGAGATAAGAGGGACAATAAACTTCAAAGACACATGGAAAACCATTATCGCACCATGAACACAATTTCTAAAATAAGGCTAAAACAATTGAAGAAAAGGCTAAAAGAAGCTCAAATGAAGATTAAAGAGAAAGATAGCTTGGAATTTTTGGCTGAAGCTTCCTTGGTTATTTATCACATCACTCAAAAGTGCTGCATAACCAATTTTGAAAAGTTTTGAAGAATTTTGGTATTTTTTGTGATTTTTGCACAATTATGGAAATTCCTCCTCACATAAGAGTAGCACAATTATGTTAAACTTATTTTGAAGGCATCAAAATGATGATTTATTTACATTGATGGATGCATTTTGATGATTAAATTACAGATAAGGAGCCCCTTTGGCATGGCAAGGTTTAATTTTGGATAAAAAGCCCAAAAACCACTCATTTTTCGTGTTTCTGCCACCTTTTTGGAGCCTCTGTTATGCTTTTGGAGTAACCTTGGGAGAATGGTTTTTCCTCCTATCATGAGGGAATATGTAATTTAATGTAAGGGACAAACATAACTAGTTCATAGCTGAAATTCAGGGAATGTTTTCTAACCTAGAATCTAGGAAATGACTCATCTTGTGTATTTATGATCCATTTTGGATGGGATTTAGACCTGATGAGGTTTCATTGTCCATATTTTCTATAAGTAGGCTCACTTTAGTCTTTTTTTGGGTTGGATAGTCTTATTTTGCAGTGGAGCTATTGTAATCAACTTTTTGGAATGAAATGAGAGACAAATTTGCGAAACTTGTGTTGAGAATTTTGTGGTATGCATTGGAGAATTGTTTTTCTTATATATGTTTATATATTCATTCTAAATGATATATCTTCTTCTTTCAGATACATCTTTCCATGTGTTTATCTTGTAAGTTTATAAGCATAAATCATGCATGTTCATGCTCTATTTTAGACAAGGTTTACATGTTATGTCTATTTACTTCTAAATGAATGAATTCACCTCAGTGCACATTCAGACTCTCTATCACTTATTCCTATACTCAATGACCAATTAAACATGCTTTCAAACTATCTATCTAGCCTCACACATTCTATGCAAATTGACCTTGAAATTCAGACCTAAAAACCCTAGACCTAGCCTAAGATCAATAGATATTCAGTCAATCCATTGACTTCAAAGTGACAATGAGAGATCCATCTCTGGTCCTGGTAGGGCTAGCTATGATCCAAAATGGATTCAGCTTTTCCTCCAAATCAAAGTCTTCAAATGCAGATGAAAATAGGATCAAGTTGAAGTGCTCGTCAAAAGGATTCCAACGGTGAAAATGACGCATAAAACTGAGTTCGTATGAAGAAGTTGTGGCTAGTCAAAGTTTGTGACAAATTAGGGAAAAATGAAAAAAAGTCAAAGTCAAAGTCAACATTCAACGGTCAGGATGATGTCAGCAGGACATGTGTCATCTCGAGAATACACCACATGTCCAGGGTGATGTCAGCAGATTAGTGACGTGTTAGAGTTTGATTTGTTGGAACGGGCCAATCCAGGGCTGATACATGGCAACCCGGATTTTTCCCAATATGGCCTCATTTCCAAAAATTTTGGGATCAAGGAGGATCGAACCCCTGACCTCTCGGAATTCCTACGACCTCTCCAGAGTCCGCTCACAGGATGAGCCACCGTATCACTTGGTATTTAATATAAATATTGTGTATTTATTTTTATCAGGATTTCCCACCAAAAAAGGGCTGGACAGTCGGGGTCAACCCCACGACTGCGGGACACCTTAGCATATGGTTGACATAACCGACGGGATATGGCGGAAGGGTCAGGCGGGGGTTTAGAACCGCCGACCCACTAAAGCTTTATATACAATGCCTTCACACAAGTCCGATAACCAATATGCCGAACAATGGAGCTTGGTAAACCAAGCCACCGAAACTCCATTTCAACTCAGTGTAGAGCCGAACTAGCCAAAACCAAATGTGCGAAGTCTAAGGCGGTTTTATGCAAGGGAGGCGGTTTTCTAAAAGGCAGAGGTGGTATTGGATATCTTCAGGGGGTTTGGAGGTCACAGTGGCAGAATATAGGCAACTTTATAATCGTTTTTTTCGAAATTTCGAGCCTATCACAATGGTGAGGTCCATTTTCTCATTTGAGCTTCTGTTTTTGATCTCATAACTGTAAAATCATTTTGAAGAAAAAATAAAGCAGTCAGCACTAGAAGCTAAGGACCCGGATACGTAGCCAGTATGTCTGGTGAACTCCGTTATTAAATTTTTGTTGTGTTGATGTGTTTTCATTTGCTTATTTTGTTTATGTTATTCACAATATTATCGATCTATTGCACTAAATAACATAATATTCTCACATAGACGTCAATAATACCTTTTTAATAAAACAGATCAAGTGGTATCAGAGTTGAAGGTTAATTTTTAAAGGTTTGACAATTTCATGTGAAGATTTGAATTCTTACTAGATCAAAGTTCAAATGAGGAGAAGGAGAACTTGTTGAAGCAAATCCAGAGATTGGAAGGTTATTTTCACAAAAGAATATGACGGAAGAACACATATTCGGATCAGAAGCTAAATTCTTCAACAACTTCATGACAATACGTGCGATGGTAGAAGAGATGTATAATGAGTTTAAAAAGGGCAAAGGTGAAGGCACTTCATCACCTAAACTAGACAAAGAATCGAGGGAAAAGCCTCCTCCATTACCTCCACCATCTCCTTTATCATCACCATCATTGTCATCATCGTCTTCTTCTCATAAATATAGTTTTTCTAAAAAGAAGAAGAAGAAATCCTCTTTGATCAAATTAGATGTAAAATTTGATTTGCAAATTTATGAGGGTGAGCTTAACGCTGAAAAGCTTGATAATTGGATAAGACAAATTGAAGTGTATTATAGGGTACAGAAAGTTGTTTCAGAAAGAAAGAAGATCCAACTTGCTTGCCTTCGTCTTGGAGGAACCACACTTGTTTGGTGGGAAGGCAAGACATAAGCAGATCTCCAAAAACATGGTAAAATCATTTCGACATGAAATGAATTTGTTTCTGCTATTAAAAAAAAAAATTTATCCTTTGGCTTATATGCAATAAGCTATGATGAGTTGGCAAACATTGCGTCAGTTAAAGGGTCAAAGTGTGCAAAGTTACACTCGGGAATTTCGTAAAAGAGCTTTGACACTAGGCATATCATTGGACTCACCAGAAACATTATTGAAGTACATAGGTGGCTTACCTAGTTATTTAAAGCATACCATACTAATGTTTAATCTGACTAGCTTAGATGATGTATCAGTTCAAGCAACTCATCTAGAAGCTAGAGGTAAAAATGTATCTCATGATGTTGGAAAGTCATCTGAATCTACTGAATTATTTCAAATTGTCTTTCATTTTTATATTGTAGTCAATTTGATATGGCTAAGTACTATACAAAAACCTCAAGGATTGCAAACTTTCAAGTCAAACTTGTAACTCGCTTCCCCACATGCTTATGGATTACATTCACCACAGTAGGTTAGATGTTTATATATAAGAATTTCAATCTTACCTTGACTAAATTACATAACTATAATATTTAGGTAGGGAAATTCAATATTTGAAGGTAAGTCAAATTTCCACTATCCAAATTGATAAGAGTACAAATTACGACAATGTATTTTTGGGAAAGGAAATAATAATAATAATCTAATTTTAAGGTCATGGTCAAGCGCAAACACCTAATTAATATATGATATCACCTTGTTTGTGTAAGAAAGCATTTGTCTTCACGTAGTAATTTGACCGTGAAAGTCTACAAAAGTGTACATACTCTACCCCAACTCTATATTTGAACATGGCCTCAAATGAGGAAACATATTCATAACCATTAGCCCCACTCATATGCACCTCCCCTTTTAATGGAAAGCTTGCAATTAGGTCGGTTAGCAAGGGCTTCATTAATGTGATATGTCTACACAAATATCATACAATGACTGCAATGTTAATGTTTGATGACCATATAGATATGTATTTTGGATATTTTTGTTCAAAGTGTAAAATATTTGATGAGTAACACTTTTTTTTATGTTGCATAATTATTGGAAGGACTTGATAAACACCTATATGAAAGTTAAATTATATTATTAAATGAATTATATTTTTATTTTACTAGCTAGGGATAACCTAGGATGGAGTGAATCTTAAAGTTGAATGGAAGAACAATTTTCCCATTAATGTGTTTCTATCAATAGGATTGTATGAGACTCAACTTGGTGGAGCCTAAATGTACCTAATATCTTAAGTGGAAACTTTCCTTTGTTATTTGAAATCGTCTTTCATTTTTATATTATAGTCAATTTGATAAGAGACGATTGTGTATGTACAATTTTACAAATTATGTTACTCACAAAGAGTGTTATGTTCCATGTTGGACAAAATGTCATAATACTTATTTTATTTTTAGACATGTGAAGAATAATGATCTCTTTCATTTTTATTATATTGACTTAATTTGATATGTTGTATGTGCCATTTTACAAATTAGGTTAGACAAAATGTCATAATTATTATTTTATAATTGGAGATATAAGGAATAATTATCTTTGTTTTTTATTAAACCATCAGTTTAATAAAAATGGAATAAATTATTACCTTATTATGTAGTTTTTCATTAGCTTTCATTTGTTTGAAATGTTATATTTTAAACTAATTAAAATTTATATATTGATATGAAATCTTATTGTTGGGAAATCTCTCTATTATGTTTATTTCTATTTATTATAATAATTTATTTATTAGGTTTATTTATACTTATTTATTTATTGATAATTTATTAAAATAAATTATTTATTTACTATAGTAATTATAATAATTTATATATTATATGTTTAATTTTAAATATTTATTATAATAGTTTATATTAGTAATTAGAAAAGTTTTTCTTTTCTTCTAATCTCTACAACATGGTGAAGGTGGAGATTAATGTATTGTTTGGGGTTGATGTATTGTTGATTAAATTTCATTAGTTTGAAATGATATATTTTAAAAGAGTTAAATTTTATTGTTGAGAAATTTGTTTATTTATTTTAATAATTATCATAATTTAATTATTATTTATAAATATTTATTTGCTTATAATAATAATAATAATTTATTTATTGTAATAATTGTAATAATTTATTTATTTTTTTGTTATTTTTAAATATTTAATATAATAATTTTTTATTAATAATTAAAAAAGCTTCTCTTTGTTTCGAGATCTTAATTTCTAATCTCTACTAACAGGGTCAACCACGTGAATGTGGAAGCTTGTGTGCCCCAAAAACTTGTGTGCATTGTTGATATGGAGTTTTTAACATATCAACATGCACAATTGATTTAATTATATTGACTTAATATGTTAAATGATTAATAATATTAATGGAATTTTTAAAAATATATTGATTTAATACTTTAAAAAATTAATAAAATTAGTGTATGTTTTAAAAACATATTAATTTTATGAGTATGATGTGAAAATAAATTATGATAAATTTTTATAATTAATCATGTTATTATTGTAATGTTTATTAATAATATATTTTTATTTTCCTTAAGAGTGAGTTAAAATTATATGTAATAAAATGTATGTGTTTTATTGTAAGTTTTCAAGTTAAATAGTTAGTTCTCAAATGATAAATGCAAGAAAAGTCATAAAAAAGAAAAAGAAAAAAGAAAATTCAAAATACTTAAAAAGTTAAAAAATCTAAAAATAATATATAATATTTTTATAAAATATTACAACTACAAATCACATACAAACATACATCAACAAACATAACATTGATATAACCAACCCCTCTTACATACATATGCAATACCAAATACAAACAATATCAACACAACAAAGATAAGCATTACAAATTCAAATACAAGTTCAATACAATATACATAAACAAACAAACATATACATACACAAACAATTTCAAGTAAACAAACATACATATACAAATTCAAATACAATGGACTAAGCAAAACTACAATAAATACACATAATAAATTCCATGACAATTACAAATCAAAACACCATGCACATTACAATTTCAAATCACATACAAGCATTCATCAACAAACATAACATTGATAAAACCACTCTTACATACAAATGCAATATCAAATACAAACAATATGAACACTACAAAGATAAGCATTACAAATTCATAGAGGTTCAAATCAACACACAAAACCAAACATTGACAAAACACTTCATATACATGCACAAAAAACTTCAAATAAGCAAACATACACATACAAACTCAAATTCAATGGACTAAGCAAATCCACATTAAATACACAATAGAATTAATCATATTTACAAATCAATACACCAAACACATTACAATTTCAAATCACATACATCAACAAACATAACATTGATAAAACCGCACTAACATACATACCCAAATATCAAATGAACAAACATTCAAAACACAACAAAGAGTAAGCGTTACAAATTCACATACAATTTCAAATCAATATACATAACCAAGCATTGAGAAAACACTTCATATACATACATAAACAATTTCAAGTAAATAAACATACACATACAAATTCGAATACAATGTATTAAACAAATCTACATTAAAATACACATAATAAATCTCATTACAAATACAAATCAATACACCAAGCACATTATAATTTCAAATCACATGCAAAAGCATACATTGATAAAACCACTCTTATATACATATGCAAACACACAATACAAAATCAAACCTAGATTATTTATACACACTCAAATTTACACAAGAAGATTCATTGCAATCACAATTCAATAGGACAAACACACATTACAAATTCAATTTTATGTCTAACTCCAAATCACATACAAATATTCATACAACCACTTTGGCATAAACACACATACAAAAAAAAAAAAAAAACACATACATTTCAATTCAAAATATAAAATAAAACATTTTCAAAGACATGCAATTTCAAATAAATAAATACATAGCATACAATTCATAATATTATATATATATATATATATATATATATATATATATATATATATCACCTTATTTAACTATATAAAATATAAAATAATAGATCCAAAGAAGAGGAAACAAATAAAATCAGTAAATCAATAAAAATAAAAAAAATGATATGAAATTGGAATTAATATTTGTTTATTAAAGAGACATCTAGTTTTTTTTCATGCATTTGTGTAAAATTGTATAATTTGTGTAATTTTTTAAATAAGAAGTTCAAATGAATTTATGGGTTGTATTGTTATATGAAGACGTGGGATGATAATTGAAGTGTTTTTGTATTGTTATATGAATACGTGGGATGATAATTGAAGTGTTTTTAAACAACATGCTTCAAATATGAATGCTATAAAGTAAATGGGTATAAAAAAGGTAATGTGACATATGAAAAAATAATCAACCCACAAAAAATTCTACACTACTCTAAGAAGAATGGGGCCCCATCTTCCTAGAGCATTTGGAAGGAGTTTTAACTCCTTCCATAAAAAAATAACTTTATTAATAATTGTATGTGCATAATTTTCTCGCAATATTGAGAAAAGAAGAAAGAATATAAACATATAACTACATCAATATTTACATTGAGCAGAATCATAATGAGAAGCCATTCCCATGAATAACTCTGCAATACAACATATAAATATTAGTTTGAGTAGAACCATAATGAAAAGTCATTCCTGCCATACAACATATACATATTAGGGAAAAAACACATGAATGAATGGAATATTTTAACGAAATATGATGAAAATTTTATATTTATATTCAAATAATGAAAATAGATTTTACCTTCATTGGTACATTTTCAGAAAGTATATATAGCTCTTATTTATGAGCAACTTTCATTCCTGCAAATAAATCTGCCATACAACATATAAATGTATAAAAATTAGGGAAAAAACATATGAATGAATGAAATATTTTTACTAAAGTATGATGAAAATTTTGCATTTCTATAATGGATTTTCTCTAAATCGATACTTTTCAGAAAATATATAAATAAAATAAAATGATGTTAATAACCTAAAATATAAATATTATTTTCAATATAAAAGTGATAAATATAATTTATAAAATTATATATGATAAACTATAATTCTCTATATATATTTAATTTTTCTAATAATATAATTAATATGATTTCTATTTAAAAAAAAAATCAAAGCTGGCTTTCACCATCCCCTGAGAATAATAGTGATGAGAGTTCTTTAATAGTGTTAAAGTAGAAAAAATGGGTTTAAATCAATAAACAACACATGCCAGGCCAGGCCACAAAATTATAGCAAACAAACGTGCTTTAAAGTAATAGGTGATACGTGGCCATTTGGTTCATTGGAAAATCTAGTTTCACTAAGGACATGATTGATTACCCAAATATATATCTAATCTAATCCTGGAGAGTGCGCTAACCCCAACCAATAATTCATAAGTTTTTTTTGGAGTGTAAAGCCTGGAAAAAAGCTTGGGAAACCCAATCATAATCTTGATGATTCACTTGGGCAATTCACACCATAAAGAGCCTACACGGCACAACATAGAGCTAGAGCTAGGTATACCAGAAAATCATGGGGAGCAAAATTATTATAGCCAAAAGAATAGAGTATACTATAGTGTTAAACTGACAAATGGAAGATTATACCAAAAAAGCAAAGCCCAGAAAATCATGGACAGCAGATTATTATACCAAAAAAAAAACAAAATATACCATTAAACTAAGCATAGAAAAAAAAAAAAAACAAGATATACCATTAAACTAAAAACACCCATAATACCAAATTATACTGTGAAACTAACACAGGATAGCAAGATATACCAACACCCACTCATGGATTAAACTACTAATTCCATATCCCATCATCTCCAAGATATACCATTAAACTAAAAACACCCATAATTCCATAATATCAGTTATAGTGTTAAACTAACAGAGGATAGCAAGATATACCAACACCCACCCATGGATTAAAACTGCTAACTC